>SNQJ01S0066251.1:26689-58849 GCA_010110895.2 Picea sitchensis | reverse complement strand
TGTTATAAAATTATTTTATCAATAGAGTTGTACCTTATAAGAAAGTGACACTCATATATAGTCATGTCAAAATTAATTTCAAACCTCTAATGAAGTGAAGGTTGCAATAACACTATCAATTTATTGACCAGAGGTCATAAAAATACTAATTTTGTTATATTGAAAAATAGATTTTTTTATTTGTTATGTTCAACATTAAAATTTATACACATTTTTTAAATCAACATAAAACTAATATGAAAGTCAATGCTAACTCATTGCTATATACTACCTCAGTGCTTCTAGAGTATAATAAGAGTTATTCGATTAAATAACCAAGAATAAATTATTTTGTATGATTGAATGATGGTGGAGTCAACTAGAGATCATGTTAATTTTTTTTAAAGGTTTCAAATCTTTTAAATTAAAGTACAACTATTTTTTATTCATTATGTTGGTATTAATAATAATAATAATAATCTATTTTTAAGATCACAACCAAGCCACACCAAATTGGTGTATGAGACCCCCTTGTTTGTGGGATAAGGGACAAGGGAAATCACTGCAAAGCAGCTAGTCCCTGCCTTCATTATAAAGTTACACTTTAGAAGGAGATGAGCCACATGCAAATGAAATTTTGATTTTAGTTTTTTTGGTGTCTTTCTATCTAACTTGTAGGTGTTTTTGCATCTAACTTGTAATTTTGGTTCTAGCTTGTTTTTATTTTTTTTGTCTTTGCATCTCGCTTGTAGGTGTTTTTGCTTAAACAAACTGATGAATTTTATTTAGCTATGCTTGTGGACACTCTAGCCCGACGAAGATGTTGCTTGTCTTTTATATTTTATATTTCAATACACACTTTAGCTTTTGGACGTAATCAACAAAGTCAACGACCTACTAAGCTATCTTAGTTAAGCTATCTTATAAGACATTAAAAATAGAATATGTTACTATTTGTTTGTGTTTATGAAAACTTACCTTCGGAATGTGTTTCTCGCAAACTTTTCGTTCCCAGGGATGGCTGCTGGGCGAAAATATCCTTCATAGGCTCGAAGATGTGCAGATCAGTCAGTCTGGGATTCAAGCCTCGCCATGTGAAAACCAAATTTAGTGCAGAAGCTGTTTAGTACCGATTGTGTCACTCAGTATTGAAGTCTTCTCCATCTGCATCGCGAAACAAAAAATTATTTAGTTTTTGCTCTTGTGATCATGCTGGCTGAGCGCCAATTCAAAATGGAAAATGGAATCAGGAATGGTCCAACGATTTGCAGTAAAAAACTAATAATGGGATCGTTAGTAAAAAAAGAACGGACGTTGTAAAAAATTCAAGGGACGTGGTAAGAAATTTCACACTTAGTTAAAAGGCCCACAATGTAAATAATCCAGAAATTGCAACCGCATTGTAACCGAAATGCCTCATCATGGAACCCTAAGTGGTAAAAAAACCCCAGTCACTGTAAAAACCGCATGCAAAGTAAATAATGCGATCCGGCATATACAGAGGTGTATGAGCATTTACTCTCACGCCATGCACTGCATTGGAGCATCCTCCGTACCTTATTGAGCCCTGACACTCAGACTTCTTATTGGCTAATTTATATTGATTCCCAGATCCAACATCTATATTTTTCTGGTGACTGGTCTATATATACATATACAATGGTAATCAAAAGGTATAGTAGAGCTGTGCACTTGTGCTTTGTATGGCTTGTAGTTTCCACTGCGTTGTTGCAAACTAGTGATGGGCATAGTCGGAAGAAGTGTTCACTCCCACAGGCTTGTAGGAATCTGGCGTTGTATTTCCACGATGTAATCTACAACGGCTCCAACGCTGAAAAAACATCTACACTTGTGGGTGCTCCACAGGGGGGAAACCTCACACTTCTTGCTGGAAAAGACAACCACTTTGGAGATCTGGCGGTGTTCAATGATCCCATCACGGTGGAGAACAATTTCCACTCCCCTCCGGTGGGCAGAGCTCAGGGATTCTACTTCCATGACATGAAGAACACCTTCAGCTCCTGGCTTGGATTCACCTTCGTGCTCAACTCTACAGATTACAAAGGCACCATCGCATTCAGTGGAGCAGATCCAATCCTTATAAAACACAGAGATATATCAGTGGTGGGAGGCACCGGAGAAATAAAACACAGAGATATATAAAACACAGAGATATATCAGTGGTGGGAGGCACCCGAGATTTCTTAATAGCAAGATGAATAGCCACTATCTCTATCGATGCGTAAGAGGACGTATCGATGCGTAACAGAAATATAAAGATGAAGGATGCATTAACTATGTGGAGAACGACATGCACCTGTAAATGGCAGCAACTCCATTGTAGCACTGTTCGTATAGCTCCAGTGCAACAATGTGCTGTCCGTATAGCTTCAGTGCAACAATGTGGGTGTGGTCAAGGCCAAATTGCACTGGACTCTGACGCGACAATGGTGAAAGAGGCGGAGCAACACTGGAGGCGGTGATGGTGACAACCTTGAACATACCTGCAGAACATTAATGTTTGTCAAACTACCACAGAGAAATCAATAAATGAATGAATAAGTGTGTATTTAAAAATTATTATGAATGATTACGTGGATGCCTTACACTTTTAATTTCATCTACACCAGGGCAATTAAGTCCCATCCTAGGATATGAACCAATAAAAAATTCAGGAATGAATTTAATTGTTTAAATAAATAATGGAAATTCAGTAATTACACAAAACTTTGGATTTCTTATAGAAAAACTTGAATTAATATAGAGTCAATGTGTTTTGACCGCCAAGGCGAAAGCTATAGTCCGCAGGGACTAATAAAATTGTATTGAGTTGTAATGACAAATTTGTCACTTTATTTGGAAAAATGATTTTAATATTGGATTTTTTTTTCAAAAAATAAAAAATAGTGTATATTAAATAAATTAGATATTTCTAGTAATTATTATATCTTCTCAAGTTATTGTTATTACTTTCTATTACAAATGATTAAGCAAAGTTATGATATTCTATAATAAGAAAGTGTTGGTATAAGAATGGGTAATCTCTATAACAATTAGCCTTCAGGTTTTTTTTTTTTAAATTAGTATTTGTATTAGAGCTTTTTTGAAAAATTACAAGCTGTCTGTGGAGTCTAAATAACCACTACTACTAGTTGTCCAAAAATTTGGGTGCCATTTGTCCAAAAAAACAGAGTAAGACATGCTAAAAAACTACAAAGCCACGCAGGGCGAAGTGCTAAGAGTTGAACTAAATAGATCAGGCTTCTCTGAGATGGTTATCTTCCCATGACTATCTAGATAGAGACATAAATGAAAAACCTGAAACAAGAAAAAACTAAAAACCTGGACTGAGCCTCGGCCAAGCGAAGGCCCGTGTCTTCTTTGATTTGCCTCTATCATGATCTGTGATTGCTTGTCGGAGGTCCCGTAGGAAGGACATAAGAATGTCCACATGACTCCAGTGTTCAACTTCCTTCTTCTACAGTTTGAGAAGTGCATACTTGACTTCCTCCTGACCCATTTTGAGGTCGCACAGTGTGGCCATGATCACTTCTCGGTCAACGCTCCTGTCGCAGGCAAAGTGGAGGTGGGGGGAAAGAGGTGAGTCAAAAGAGGAGGATGGAAGGGGTGAGGGAGCGGAGAAAGCAGAAACACGGTGGAGATAAGGAGAGGGTGGGGGAGGTGGCCGACGAAGAGGGGAGGGGGGTGGAGGCACGTAGCCCAATGAATTCCCAACGGTGCCAAACCACTCTATTCGAAAACCGTAGGGGTTCAAGAGCAGGGAGAGGTCTGGTGTGGCCTCACGAAGAGGTTCTGTGGGAGTTGGAGCTATGATAGGAGCCAAGACGAGGATAGCTTCGCTTTCAGGTGGAGGGTCAGAAATGGGCGCCTCCCTTCCCTTGGATGCGTACCATGATGCCCCTCTCTTGGACTTGCCTCTCGGGCGGGGCATTGTGATGGCTATCGTCGGCCTGGGATGGATAACACAGAGGATAAGTAAAGGGGTGAGGCGCAATCTCTAGGAGGGATGGAGGAGAATTGGAACCAGGGAAGGCTGGTGAAAGAAAAGGCAGAGGGGTGAGTGAGGAATATCGCGCCCATGCTCGACTTTAGGGGTGCCATTGTTGAGAAGAGGATGTGACTGCTGAGGCGACCTGCATGACGCCATGAAATTTCCCACGTTGCGAAGCTTCCAAATCGTGCGGCAGATTGACCGCAGGTGTGGTCTGGAGGGTGACGACGGTTGCGTTAAATTCATGAAGTGATGGTATNNNGGTCAAGTGGCCTCCCCATGGACTGTCCACGTATTATGCCGAGTAGCACCCCATCCGAGAAATTATAACATTATAATTACTATGAATTTAGTTTATTAATTTGGAACTCAAAATTATATCATGGAATTAAATTCATTTTATATTGTGTAAATCAATGGTTAAGTGTTAGTGAAATTGATGTATCACATGTATGAATAGTGTTAAATTGTTCATAGGATCGATAAGGGAAAAACTCTAAGCTATATTGTACAATAATTAGCTTTGCGAATTAATATTTGACAAAATAAATTATATCAATAATTCTATAGCTCATAATGATAATATTTGATATATAATAGATGATAATGTGTCATTAACATTGGGTAAAGTAATTTGTTAATAAGTTAGAACTATATGATACATTAATTAATGAAATGTTTAAACAATGATGGTGTAAGTAGTAATAGTCATACAAATAAAATTATTTAATACTAAAAATAAAAAAATATTTATTAATAAAAAATATTGTGTGCATGTGATTAGATGCATCGTGCATAACTTGAGTAACAATAATTGCACAACTTATGCAATTATGCAACTTGAGAATTTAACAGTAACTTGAGGGGTGTACATATGGTATTAACATTTTGTGGACTCATTTACTATTTTGAGTATTAAAATAATATTATTTATGAAAATTAAATTGATTAAATTTGAATTGTATTTTCATGCTAGGTAAATATGGATAGGAGAAGAAGGTGGGGTAGGACATCTAGAAGACGAGACCCACATCTACATTTACCATAGCTTACACCTCCACACTCTCCACCCAGGGAAGAAGAAAATTTTCAAGAACTAAGACATGTACTTACTGGAGAGGTGATAACTATGATGTGTTCATTTCAGAGGATGCTTGATGCACTAATGGATAAATTGGAAAGAGAAGAGGGAGGATTCTTTGTGCACGCTGAAGGAACAAAAAATCATGTAAGTATCTTTGTACATAGGGAGTTGGAAAAAGTTAAATTTTTATAGTTTTGGGGTTCTATTGATGGATGGGTGGTTGAATCCTAGTTGGAAACAAGGTAATGTATTTTTATTTGAGATATTATACCTCTAATATGCAAGTACACATGGGTATATTCCAGCTAAAAGGAAGTGCCTTACTTTGGTAGAAGACCTTATTGCCATATTTAGGGATGGATGCCTCTAAAATATCATGGGAACTATTTGATGATATTTTCAAAGAACACTACCTATATGAGGAATTTATTGAAAGAAAATCGAATGCATTTAAATCATTAAGACATTAAAATAGGTCAATACCTAAATATGAGGCATGGTTTATGGAACTACTCAGGTATGCACCGCATTTGAACATAGAAAAATTACAAGTAAATAAATTTGTATATGGTCTGAACTATAACATTAGATCTAAGGTGAGGATATTCATGCATTTCACTTTGCACGAGGAAATTCATAGAGATATAATAGCTGAGGAGGAACTTGTGGGTGGTGGTCGGTTCAGACCATTGAGACCTTTAGGTTCAGGGGGACAAAGACATATATCACAGTCAGTTAGTACATCGAGACCTATAGTAGGACATAGGCATGTGTCAAGGAAACCAGTGATGAGTGATTAGAGGGAAACCAATAGGTAACCATAGGCCACCATATCAACCATCGATACAACATACTTGACCATCACAATAGACAAGGAGACCTACGTTTTCCAAGTCGAGATGTCAGATCCAACCTCCTAAGAGAAGGTGTTGGATATGTGGAGGGACAAATTTTTAGAGAGTGTCCATGTGTGAAGAACAAAGTTAGATGGGATTAGAGTCAGACTATAGTGGGTGATTGGGTATAACTCACTGGATTCATGTTATGGTGAACAACCACCAATATGATAATCAATCTAGTGTAATGGAAACATTAGGTAAGATTATTGATATCATTTTTTAATATTAATAGATGTAGGATGAACATAAAGTTTTATTTCTCATAATGAATGATTAAAATCAAAGATGATGGAAATTGATCAAGACGTTTTCAATCACGTAGAGATGGCTTCCAAAATTAAGAAAGTCATAGGGCATTTAGTTAAGGATTGTGAGATTGATTTATATATATATATATGTCTGTGTGTGTGTGTGTGTGTAACTCAAGTATCATTTTATTCAACAATTTTGGGATTTTATTATATATTTATAGGAATGGAATAGTTAGAAAGTCATGAATGTTGGGGTACATGATCAACTACACTCTGAGTGACATACTCATTTTTTTTCCATTTTTCCACTTTTTCAGAAGGACTTCTATTTATACCATGTCTATTTATAGCCTTGCCTAGACCTATCTTGACCACCATACCTATATTGACTGCCTTACCTATCCCGACTATTCTTGATCATGCCTATTTTTGGCATTTTCTATTTTTAGCAAGTGACCAAACCTTAACAATCTATTTTTGGTATTGTCTATTTATAGCAGGTCTATTTTTAGCTTGTGGCTACCTATATGTAATACCATGGGAAAATACTACGGGTTCCAAAACCATGGGCTGATAAACCACCATTAGGTAAATTACTATTTTCTAGGAGGAAGAACTCTTCATTCCTTGATTTTAGGAGATGATTCCTATTTCATGGCTAGAGAGAAAACTTGAGTGAGAATATTATTCTCCTAGATAAGTTCACATTACCCATCTTATTCTTGGAGTTAACCTATTTCACTTATTTACCTTTTTTTAGTGGCTTTCCATATTTATGAAATTCTCTCTCAATTAGGACTTTAGTTCTATTTTTGGACCTTGGTCTTATTCTAGGAGATTTTTTTTATTATGGAATGCATGTTGACTTCATGTATATTTCTCACTCAAGAGTTCACACCTTATTTTTGACATTTCCTTATTATTATTATCAAATTTTGACTTTAGTTAACTTTTGCTTTTTAGTTAACTGGAGTGGTTTTTTTTTACTTGAGCATGCACATGGAAACCCTAATCTAGTGCACATTACTCCTCTTGTGGAGAGTTATATATATTGTACTCATGATCAAGGATTAATACAATGTGATTCTAGTTGGTTTCTTAGTATCTCTTCTCTCTTTCTTTTGCAATTAACTAATGTAGTATTTCCTACTCACAATTAGATCTTGGAGTGTGGTTTAATCCTACATGGTATTAGAGCTATTATTGTGAGGGAGTATTCAATTTTATTGCAGGTTTAAATATCATATTGGACAACCCACAGAGAACTATGGATCAACCATCTTCTTCAGTGATCTTGACACCCTTCAACTACTTTGAGTGAAAGCCCAAGATACAACTTCTACTTCACAATAAGGTTTGGTATAGGGTCACCTTGGGGACTGAGGTTGAGCCTAATTCAACCATAGAGAAATAAAAATACTTCAACATAATGGATGAAGCCTATAAGATATTGTTCTTGAGCATATGTCCGGATCTCTTCTTCCATGTCGATACTTGCAAGACTCCTAATGATGTTTGAACAAAGTTGAAGGATTTGCTAGGAAATCAAGACAAAGTAAGAGGTCATCAATTGGAGAATGATCTACATGCATTGAATCCAAGATATTTTGGAACCCTATAGGACTAATTTTGTAAGTTTAAACCTTTTCTTTCACATGAAGAGTTAATCTTTTCAATTTTAACCAAGCTAGGAACAACGTATTTTGTCTACACTTCTTCTTTTCATACTACCAAGTTAGATATGGGGTCTACATGGAATATTCCATCCCTAGATGAGTTCATGGAGTCACTTATCCATGAGAATAAAAATATCATCTAGACAGGGGCACTCAAGTGGTCAAATCCATATGCGCGTACAACTAAAGGAAGTTCAAAGAAGAATAAGCAGAAGAACAAGGGTAAGAAGGACCAAGAGAACAAGAGGAAGGTAAAAAAGTCCATAGATGAGAGTTCGAGTTCCGTGGAATCAAAGAGAAAGAAGGAGAATACCAAGTGTTCCTACTATAACAGGGGGTTCCATCCTGAGAGTTATTGCATGAAAAATACCATAGATCTCATGGCACAATCACTTGAGCAACATCACCTTGAGGATTGTATTACAAATAATGTAAAGAAGAAGACATAGAAAATCCATCATCAGAAAGAGGTAATGTTCATGCATTACTGGATATTTCATCTTCTCCTAATGCTTAGGTGATTTATTCATTGGCTACCCATCACATGGCCTCATCAGATATAATTTTCTCATACTTGGAGACTTGTTCCGGACCATCGATATTCATGGGAGATAATTCTCCTATTGAGGTGTGTGGTAGGGGTAGAGTTGATATAGACCATGGATTGTTTTAGGATGTACTTCATGTTCTGAAGCTTTCAGTGAATCTCCTCTCCATCTATCAAATCATTAATTCAAGTTCAGGGAAGAAGGTGGAATTCACTCCAGACTCAGTTATTATTTCCAACTTGTTATATGGTTCAAAAATGATTGTTGGTGAGGTTAATCACCATTCTAGGTTGTACACCTTCTCTCACTTTACTCATAAATCAGATTACATATCTCTTCTAACACATGATAATGAAAAGTCCAGGTTGTGGCATGGGAGGTTTGGGCATCTTAATTTTAAATATTTAGATCAACTTAGTAAAGGTGGAATGGTATATGGATTACCCCATATTCAGTACACAGATGGAGTTTTCCAAGGCTGCATACTAGGAAAACATCTTGAGGAGAAGTTCAACATAGGTAAAACATGGATGGCGTCATCACTTTTAGATTTGGTTCAAAGTGACATTACAGGTCCTTTCCCACACCCATCGATTATCAAATCTAAGTAAATTCTTACTTTCATTGATGATTTTTTGAGATATACATGGGTCTTCTTTCTCAAGTTAAAATATGAGGTCTTTGAGTGTATTAAAGATTTCAAGCCTCCAGTTGAGAACCAAACAAGGAACATGATTAAGAAGCTTCTTACAGACAATGGAGGTGAATGTATGAATAAGGATGTTGAGAATATTTGTTCAGAAGTAGGTATATATTTGTAGCACACAGTTCCATATACTCCACAACAGAATGGGGTAGAAGAGAGAAAGAACATGACATTGAAAGAGATGGCCAACTGTATGTTGCAATCTAGAGAAATACCTTCAAAGTTATGGGATGAAGCTATCAAATGTGCAACCTATATTCATAATATATTTCCTCATAAATCAATCGAGGGAGTCACTTTATATGAGGCTAGGAGAGGGAAGAAACCAAAAGTCACTCACTTCAGAATTTTTGGTTCCCGTGCATGGGCTAGGAAGCTTAGAGTAAGGAGTGTATTTTTGTTGGATATCCATAGGGAGTGAAGGGATACAGGTTATTATATACAACTTCAAATACATTATTCATTCAGAGGAGTGTTAATTTTGAAGAGGGTCCTTCACAGGTACTTCTGGAGTAGTCCACACCTCCATCTTCATTGCCACTAGTTGCAGAACTTCACGAGACTTCTTCCTATTAGATTTATGATCAGATATACGAATATGATATATATTATCTTTTTAATCAACAACAATAATTTTCAGGTCTATAGAATCTACCATGATGGGCACAATAGACTCTTCAGGCAACAAGTGATCTAGTGGGTGATCTCATCGATCCACGCAGAACTAGATCTCAGTTTGTGGACCCTTTGCAAGCTCTAACTACCACATATATTTTGTTCCCTATATATTGTTATATGGTAATTGGACAATACCCTCAATATTATGTAGAGGTTGAAGGAAACCCCCTTTGGGAGGAAACTATGAAAGATGAGTACAATTCCCTGATGGAGAACAACACATGGGAGTTGGTTCCTCCACCTTCCAATGGGAAGATTGTTAGATGTAAGTGGATTTTCAAGACAGAGAGGGTTATTGATGGATACATTAAAAATTATAAGGCTTGGTTAGTAGCTAAAGTTTTCTCACAGGTACAAGGAATTTACTATGAGGATACTTTTTCACCGGTTGCCAAGATTGAATCCATTCGGTTAGCTCTAGCTATTGCAACAACTAGAAAGTAGGAGGTACACTATATGGATGTGAAGAATGAACTATTAAATGAATATATTAATGAGGAGATATATATGGAGCATAAATATGGATATGTTAATGATCCATCATTAGTTTTTAGGTTGAGGAAGTCATTGTACGAACTCAAGTGAGAACCTCGGGAATGGTATGGTAAAATGGACTCTTATATTCTCTCTAGAGGTTTTCTTAGATGTATATCAGATACTAATGTGTACATGATGAGGAATGTAGACTCCCTTATACTGATAGTTCTATATGTAGATTATTTATTCATCATAGGGAGATCAACCTCCTCCATTGCTGTAGTGAAGACCGCTTTGCATGATAGGTTTGTTCGACAACACAGGTATTCCAACAGAGGACAAACACCTTCAGTAACCACTCACATAACTAGATCAAAGATCAACACACCGATGTTTTCACATGGTAAAACCCCTATGGGGAAACATCCACAACCCTAGCCAACGTGACCACTTGGAGCAGTTTATTAATGCAAAGAAAAAGATTACAAAGAGATTTTACAAGAGAGTTTCTCACAATCGATCATCGGCAAATGACCCTCCATTCTCTTTAAATAGAGATCATGGACCAATCGGGTGTTAAGCCATGGATCAATAGCTGTTAATATTGAGGAGAGTATGAGCCGTCGGATCACTCTATGTTGGGAACATATCGTGACCGTCGGTTTTCCTAACTACAAATGCATACTAATGCATACTAAAGAAACACACTAAGAAACCCACTTTTACCTATCGACATATTAGACCAAGTAGATCTTAACTAACTCCTAAGTGTCTAAATATCCTAACATACCCCCTTAAGAACAACTTGGGATAGGATTGAAGGATCTACAATAATGACACAATAGGAGAAGGAAGGAGGCATTAGAGCCTATCCCCCCTTAATGACAACTTCCTGAACTCCTAACATAGATCAAAGTTTGAAAAACTTCTCTTCTGTAAGAGACTTTGTGAAAATGTCTGCAACTTGATCTTCTATAGGGAAAAAGAGCACTTCAATAACTTGATCATGAATGAGCTTTCTGATGAAGTGCATGTGTAGCTCGATGTGTTTGCTACGCTGATGTTGAACTGGGTCTTTGACAAGCTTGATGGCACTCTGATTGTCACACCAAATTTTGGTCGGATGCTGGTGTTGGAATCCAAACTTTGAAAGGATCTGTCGAAGCCACAAAGCTTCCTGACTTGCATTTACCGCTGCTCGGTACTCTGCTTCTGCTGAAGAAAGTGCAATGGCCTGCTGTTTCTTACAGGCCCAAGTGACAGGTCCTGAACCAAGGCTGAAAACATAACCTATAGTAGAATTCCGATCATCGGGGTCACCAGCCCAATCTTAATAAGTGAAACCAACCAATAAGGGAGTCCCCCCTGAACTGTAATGTATCCCGAACTGAACTGTACCACGAACATAGCGAAGTATCCTTTTAACTACTTTCCAATGGCTTTCATGGGGTGTTTGCATATATCGGGCAACAATACCAACAACAAAGGAAAGATTAGGATAGGTATGAGTCAAGTATAAGAGGCTACCAACTAACTGACGATACAGGGTGGCATCAACTTCAGGAGAAGTACAGGTGGCAGAAAGATTGACTCTAGACTGGAAGGGAGAAGGGCTTGGTTTACAATCGTCCATGTGAAAGTGACGAAGAAGGTCACACGCATACTTAGACTGGAAAAGAAAAATTCCTTCATTGGTTTGCAAAACTTGGAGGCCAAGGAAATAGTGCAAAAAGACTAAGTCTGTCATTTCAAATTTCTTCTTAAGCCTGGTTTTCACATGGTTTAAAAGTTTTGAGTCACTACCAGTAAGGATAAGGTCATCAACATAAAGGACAAGGATTATGAGATGGATTCCTACTTTCTTGGTATAGACATTAGGATCATAATGGCATCTAGAGAATCCAGTGGCTATAGACATTAGGGATCATAATGGCATCTAGAGGATCCAATGGCACAAGAAAGCTTACCCATTTTGGCATACCGAGTTTGGGGAGCTTGCTTGAGACCATAAAGAGATTTCTGAGGCTACAAACAAGGCTAGAGTCATTTTGGACATAGCTATGAGGTTGTTCCATGTATATTCCTTCTTGCAAATCTCCATGCAAGAAGGCGGATTTAACATCCATCTCGATGGACCCCCATTTATGGAGGCTAGGCGCAAGAACAAAGCGGATGGGAATTCATTTTGCTGTGTCAAGATAGTCAATTCCTTCAACTTGGGAAAACTTTCGCAACTAATCGAGTCTTGTGTCTTTCAACACTTCCATTTGATGCATACTTAGTTCTCAGATACCCATTTCATCTAACAAGTTTTCCTTTGAAGAGGTATACATCCCGCACGCTTTCTGTTAAAGAACGATACTCTTCATTCATTGTCAGCATTCGTACTACTGATGACCCCAAGCTGTGGCAAAATGTCTCGACACTTTGATGATAGAACTGAATGTCCGACGCCGATCCAAGGATCACCGACAAGATCAATAGCTGCTCGTTGAACGAACCCATTGAGGAAGCGGTGGAGTCAGGCCGGTTCAAGTTCAAAGGACTCATCTCGGGAGGAGGGTGAGAGGTAGAGGTGGATGTTCATCCTCACCGTCATCATCTCAAGAAGAAACATCATAAGAAGGCAAAAATGCCGAAGATGGATCGCAGACCTAAGAAGGCGTAATCGCCGAATTAGGCTCGCAAAACCAAGATATTTTCATCAAATTTAACATCTCTTCTAATAATAACTTCAATCACATTGTAATGAAAGAAGTCTCTAGAACCTTTGACATCTTCATAATAAATCCAACAAATATACACTTTTCACTTTTAGGCTGCAATGCTTCTTTTCATCGTGAATGTGAGCCCATGCTATATCACGCCTAAATACACACTCAAGGACTACATCCGGTTTAATTCTTATCCAAGCTTCTTCCTGTTATATTTTAAGAGCCTTGTGGGAGTGAGATTTACTATATAATTTTGGTAATGTTTGACTGTTTCACCAACACCGTAGACTTAATCCCTTAGGATTGGATCACACTAACTATTTCTTTTAATGTGCGGTTCTTCTCTCAACAACACCATTTTCTTGTGGGTGTATATGGAACAATGTGTTGCATTTGGACGTCTCCGTAGTGCAAGAAATTGTACTATTGTTCACATATTCACTCTTTTACTATCTCGTTTAACCTTTGAATTTGATGTCCATTTCTTTCACAAGGGCCTCTGTAGGCCAAAAAATTGTCAAAACTTCACTCTTGAGTTTCAAGAAGTAAACCCAAGCACGCCCTGAAAGTCATCAATGAAAGTTAAGAAATACCGGCACCCAAAAAGAAGGAGAAGAAAGTGGACCACACAAAATCAATGTGAAGCTGCAAAGGACCCGAGGCATGCCATAAGAGGCACGCTTTGCTAAAATGTTCTCATGATGTTTGCCGAGAACACAACCGCACAAACACCATCTTTGCATGAAACAAGAGGGAAGACCAATCACCATCCGTTGATTACATAGTTGTCAATGAGCTTATAGTTTAGATGACCAAACCGCTCATGCCAAAGTTTGCTCAAGTCAATTCATGAGCAAACAAAAATGATGAAAAAGATGATTTATAACAAACTGTACCATCAAATAATACACCTATAACACGGTTTTACCTTCACCGAATGATACTTGATATACCGATATAAGGTTACAAGAAAGATTTGAACACATAATACATCATTGAAATGACCATTTTCTACCCGGAATTGTTCCAGATCCTACAACACTAAGAGATCTATCACCAACAAATATTTTCTTGTGTTACATTCATTTAGAGCGTAAAATATTTTATCCTTAAATATATGATAAGATGCTCCGAATCAATAAGCCACTCATAAAGAAGTAGTAGGTGCTGCGTATTGAAGGAAACGTAGTAAAGTGCATGTCCATGAGAAGAATAAGAATAAGAAGAAGAAGAAGAAGAAGAATCAATATCGATGTTGTGCTTCTTCATCAATCGCTTCTGTTGCTGCCATCTTCTGAAACATTTGGACTCATCATGACCATCTTTACCACAAAAATTGCAAATGTCTGTTAGAATTCTTACTTTTATATTTTTCCCCTTTGTCACCATTAGGAGCTTAAGCTATATGAGCGGGTTTGGGACCCTTAGGTTGTTTGTTGTTGTAGCTAGAATTTTGCTTCTTGGGATACTTGGGTTTATCTTTTACCGGGAAACTAAGGCTTTGTTGAGGTACCTCAAGAGGTTGATCACCCAAGTTTTACTATCTTCCTCTCTAATCAAAGAAGCAATAAAGAACTCAAGAGTGGGTTTTATATAAGCTTCCTAGAGATTCTTTCATGGCATAAAAGGTATATATATAAACACGTATCATGCACTACCTAGCTTAGAAAGAATAAGATATATGCAACACTCTTCCTCCATTTTTATCTTACATTCTTCACATAAAATTGAGTGTTTTAAACTTAGATGATACCTAAGAAAAGAAAATCACTTGACTCAAGGTCAAGATTTGATTTTCTAACTATTGTTCTAGAATAATATTGAGTTTACCAAACACGATTCAATCAGGTTCAAGCTTCTTCGAGGTCAATTCGAAGGTGGTACCTCTAATCGAGATGGACATTCGATTAGTCCACGTAGTTTCATGATTCCTATTATCCCATTTGGATTTCTTATCATCATCAAGTGGGTGTTGCTTCCTTTCCCAAGGTAATCCTAAGACATACCTTTACTTCTTAATAAATCTTTCATATGGATTTAATAAAGTAGTTGTCGGTAAACAATACATTACTCTGTAGAAGCCATTAAATATAGATAATAAAAGTGGATTTAAAAATCAAAATAATGATTTGATGGAAAGATCTCGAAAAGTTATGTGGTTTTAAAAAACAACACTAAAAATGGACTTCCGATGAGAGTTATGCCCTTTAAAAAGGCATAAACGATAACCAAATAAATCTCACATGATAGTGTAAGTTAATGATGAAGTGACCCACTTTTATAAAGAGAAGCGGGGGATCACTTTTACAACGGTTACCTTATACCGCAAAGTTGCATGCAAAAAATAAATAACTCTAAAATAAAATATAAAGCTACTTATAGTGATTCACTTTTATACTTGAAGTGAAATGCACTTACAATTTTAGCATGAACTTTTCACTTTTTCAAAAAAAGTAACAAAAGAGAGACTTGAACTCAAGACCTCTTACTTAATAAGGTAAATTTTAACCAAATGGTCTAGCAAAACATATTGTAATGTTCAGAAGGAGGATTGGGGTTGTTGTTGTTGTTGTTGTTGTTGAAGACGGCCTTGGAGGGCATGCTAAAAAAAATACTCTTTTCACACAAGAAAAAAATTTCGCTTCTCGATGATAACAAGGGTTAGATCTCAGTTAGCTTACCCGGAAGATGCACCTTTTCCTATCTGTTTATGATTTGTCGAGATTGCATAGGACGCGGGGAAAAGAGAATACGCAGATCTAAAAGAGTAGTAACCCAAAAATAAAAACTACAAACCAGACTAAAATCAAAATAAAACTTTGCAGAAATTTAAAAAATGCGTATTCAGGTTTAATACCTCCGGATCTGACTGTAATGGCCGTATCTTGGGCAAACAGAAACCTTTTCGAGTGAAATGAAAAGTGTTCTTAAATGAAACGAGTGCTTCAGATGCAATGGAATAGTCCTCTCAGCCCAGAAATGTATGGAAATGCCAGAAAATGGAGATGAGACAACTCGGCTTCATGATCTCGATCTACAACAGGAGTGGGTCTTCAAACAGGTTCTGATACCATGTTTGACAACACAGGTATTCCAAAAAAGGAAGAACACCTTCAGTAACCACTCACATAACCAGATCAAAGATCAAAACACCGATGTTTTCATGTGGTAAAAACCCTACGAGGAAACATCCACGGCCCCGGCCAACGCGGTCACTTGGAGCAGTTTATTAATGCAAATAAAAAGATTACAGAGAGATTTTACAAGAGAGTTTCTCACAATCGATCATCAGAAAATGACCCTCCATTCTCTTTAAATAGAGATCATGGACCAATCGGGTGTTAAGCCACGGATCAATGGCCATTAATATCGAGGAGAGTATGAGCCGTCGAATCACTCTATGTCGGGAACATATCGTGACCGTCAGATTTCCTAACTACAAATGCATACTAATGCATACTAAAGGAACACACTAAGAAACACACTTTTACCTATCGACATATTAGACCAAGTAGATCTTAACTAACTCCTAAGTGTCTAAATATCCTAACAAGGTTTTCGATGACAGATATGGGAATGCTACATTAATTTCTTGGTCTTGAAATAAGCTAGAATGATTCAAGAATAAAGATGTATTATTCCAAGTATGTTACAGATCCACTTGACAAGTTTCAGACGATAGATTGCAAGCCATCTCCAACACCCTTTCAGTCAGGGTTTAGACTAGAGGATATCGACGCATCACCTTTGGTTGATTATATTATATATATTGACAGTTGGTGGGGAGTCTTCTCTACCCTACACACTCTTGACTAGAAATATCTTATGTAGTTGGATCAATTTCCAGGTACATGTAGGAACCGCATGAGCTTCACTAGAAGTCAACAAAGAGGATTCTTAGATATGTCAAGGGGAATAGCATCTTTGGTATACACTATGCAATAGGAGCTTCCTTAGATATTGTTGGTTACACAGACTTAGATTTGGTAGGTGATAACATTTATCGCAAGTCCACTTCAAAATATTCCCTCTACCTTGGATTATGACCTATTTGTTGGTCAAGTAAGAAGCAATCAACAATTTCTTTATCATCAACAAAGGAAGAGTACATAGGTGCAATGAATGTTATTACTTAGGCTATTTGGTTGCAACACTTTCTTATAGAATTGGGATTTCATTTTCATCGTCTGACAATTATATGGTGTGATAATCAGAGTACTCTCAAGCTGTGTAGAGACCCAGTTCATAGGAAGTGAACCAAGCACATCAAGGTTCATATGCACTTTATTTGAGGACATATTTAGGATGGAGTCATTGATATGCAATTCTGTCCATCTTCAGAGTAGGTGGTAGACATCTTCACCAATCCTTTCACCAAATATAAGTTTGTCTCATTGAGGGACATTCTAGGAGTAAGGGATACATCAACTTAGCAGCTGAACATGTTAGCATTATTTTTTTTAGCAACATATTTTGAGGGGGGGTTTTGTTCCCACCGGGTTTGTCCTCTTTACCTCACTTTTGTTCAGTTTTTATGCATCTATACTTGTACATGAGTACCTAACATGGGTTCATATTGCTAGGAATCATCATTGTGCACACCCCAATTGTGTTTCAGGGGGGTGTTGGGGTACATGCTCAACTATATACTCAATGAAACTCATTTTTCCATTTTCCCACTTTCTCAGGATTACTGTTATTTATAACATGTCTATTTATATCCCTTCCTAGACCTATCATAACCACCATACCTAGCCTAACTTCCTTACCTAACCTGACTATTCTTGATCATGTCTATTTTTGACATTTTCTATTTTTAACAGGTGACCAAACCCTAACAATCTGTTTTTGGTATTGTATATTTATAATAGGTCTATTTTTATCCTGTAGCTGACTATATGTAATACCATGGGAAGATACCATGGATTTCAAAAACCATGGGCTCATAAATCACCATGAGGTAAATTCCTATTTTCTAAGAGGAAGAGCGCTTCATTCCTTGATTTAGGAGATAATTCATATTTCATGTATAGAGAGCACACTTGAGTGAGAATATTTTTCTCCTATATAAGTGCGCATTACTCATATTATTCTTGGAGTTAACCTATTTCACTTATTTACCTTATTTTAGTGACTTTCCATATTTATGAAATTCTCTTTCAATTAAGACTTTAGTTCTATTTTTGGATCTATTATGGAATGCATGTTGACTTTATGTAGAGTTCTCACTTGAGTTCACACCTTATTTTTGACCTTTCCTTATTATTAACAACTTTTTACTTCAGTTAAATGTTGTTTGTTGGAGTGGTTTCTTTTTTACTTGAGCATGCACATGGAGACCCTAACCTAGTGCAAATTACTCCTCTTATGGAGAATTCTATATATTGTACTCATGATCAAGGATTAATGCAATGTGATTCGATTTGGTTTCTTAGTCTCTTATGTGTGAAGATTGATTCTATTTTTCTCTCTCCTCTCTTCCTTTTGCAATTAACTAGTATTTCCTAGTCACAATGAGATCTTGGAGTGTGGTTTAATCCTACAATGAAGAACTATTAGATTATAAGAATAAGAATATTTATTTTGTGGATGATTCAGAACATAAAATAACTTTAGTCAAGATGAATAGAGGAGTCTCATTAAGATTCATCTTAACATTACAATAGAAGAAACATACGAGAAAAGGATGTCAATTATATTCCATAACAACTATGAAAAGGAAGGAGGATACAATAAATTTAGAACAATATCCAATGTTGTTAGAATTCTTGGATGTGTTTCCAAAGGAATTACTTGTACTATTTCCTAATAGAAAATTGGAGTTCACAATTGAACTTAAACAAGGAATGGAACCTATTGTAAAGGCTTCTTACCATATGATGACACTAGAGTTATGAGAGTTGCATATGTATCTACAATAACTTATAGATTTGGGATTTATATGTCCAATTATATCACCCAGGAGAGAAACGGTAATAATCGTATATAAGAAGGATGGATCGTGGAGACTTTTTATTGACTATCGATAATTAAATAAAGCAACACTAATGAATTAATATTTTTTTCCTAAAATTGATGACTTATTTGTTCAGATGAAAGGAGCAAAGATGTTTTCCAAAACATATTTAAGAATGGGATATAATCAATTGAGAATAAAGGAATATGATATTCCTAAGACTGCATTTAAGATAAGATTTGGAAATTATGAATTTGTGTAAGTACCCTTCATATTGATGAACTCACTAGGAGTATTTATGATTTTAATGAATGGATTATTTCAATAGTAACTGGACAAGTTTGTGCAAGTGTTTTTGGATGACGTATTGATATATTATTGCACACCGGAGGAGCTTGAAGAACATCTAAGAAATGTATTACAATGTTTTATAGAGAATAAATTATATGGACAAATTTCTAAATTCCCATTTTTTGAGTCAAAAATTCATTACTTGGGACATATGATTTATGTAGAAGGAATCATGGTAGACTTGATAAAGATAAAAGCAATTATGGAATGGCTGGTTCCTACTAACATACATGAGGTACGCATTTCTATGGGTTTGGTGGGATATTATCGAAGGTTTATAGAAGGATTTTTGAAGATTCCAAATCCTATTAAAAAATTACAGAAGAAGAATAAGAAAGTTATATGGACAAAACAATGTGAGGAAGCATTTCAAATAATTAAGGAATTATTGAAGAAAACTTCTATTTTGAAGGTAACAAATATGGATCAATATTTTTTGGTATGTATGGATGCATCAAATAAAGGTTTAGGTGGATTACTAATGCAAGAATGTAGGGTGATTTCTTATGCTTAGAGAAGCTTCGATATTATGAAGAAAATTATGTGACACATGATTTGGAACTTGCGGTGATAGTTCATGCATTAAGAATTTGGATGCATTATCTAGTGGGGAGGAAATTTGAGTTGAAGATAGATCATCACAAACTTCAACACATATTTATGCAAAGTAATTTGAATGCTCGATATAGCATACATTAAAGGAAGAATAAATAGAGTGGTAGATTCCTTAAGCCATAAGTCACGTGTTTTTTCAATTTTTCCATCAAAGACAAATTTACGAGAAAATATATTAAAGTTACAATTAGAAGATGAATGGTACATATAATTTAAATTGGAATTAGAGAATGAAGTTATGAGAAATTTGAATATGAAGGGTATACCTTAGATGAAATTTTTTTACTATGATTTTGTGGAAGAACGTATGTACCACTCAACAATGAAATCCATAATTTGATATTAAAAGAAGATCAGAGAGAAGTTTATATGGCTCATCTAGGAGTGAAGAAGATGAATGTGGACCTAAAACCATTATCCTTTTGGAAATGAATGAAGAAGGATACAATTAATTTTGTAGCTAGATGTCTTGAGTGTTATAAAATGAAGGAGACATGATTACCAATGAATGCCATTGTTGGATTACCTATGACGTTGAGGAGACATGATTATATATTTGTGGTAGTAGACACTGACCAAAAGTGCACATTTTGTTCCAATAAAGACTACTTATCAAGCACCAAATATCCCAAGAGTGTTCATTAATGAGATAGTAATGTTACATGGAATTCCAAAGAAGATATTCTTATACAAAGGGCTAGTATTTATAGGAAGATGTTCGACAAGATTATAAGAATAATAGGAAATGCAACTAAATTTTAGTACAACTTACCATTCATAGACTGATAGACAAACTAAAATTATAAATTATATTTTAGAAGATGTTAAATCCTAGGTCTGCACCTCTTCCTTATTTTCCTCCATCATCCCATTCATCTGTCAATCTAATTCTTGCTTAGTTTATTTTCAATGGTGTGTTGAGTCATTTTGAATTATTCTCATCTTCCTATTTATTTTTCATCATTTTTTTTCTCTTTACAAGGTTAATACTATTGGACATATTGTCATTGATGTCAACAATCGATGTGATGATCTGTTGTTAATGATGAATTACCACATATGAGATTGTCATTGATGTCAACATTATATCAGTTAGCAAAAGATGTCAAACAATATGTAGAGATCAAAAGCACAAGCTCAGGAGGAGGAGTGAACAATATGAAGATCAAAGCTCAGAAGGAAGAGCGCATTGCATAGTATATCAGGTAGCAAAAGAAGCAAACAGGATGAAGCAATTCGTGATTATTGTTGATCACGATAGGATCAACAATGTTCCTATGATCAAAGCTCATGAGAATTAGCGACTGATTATTAATGCATAAAAGAATGCATAAACAATTATTAAATCTCAGGAAAGTTAGTGAAGGAAGAGAGCATTGCAGAAGTGTCGTCGAGATCGATGGAAAATTGAGAAGTCGACCAATACACAGAAAAAGCGTAAGCTTAGAACGAGAAGCCTCAACAACCATCTGATCAGAGTGAAGAAGCCTCAACAACCATCCGATCAAGGTTGACCATGTTTATCGTCTAAATATAACATACATCGCTCATATGAGTGATTGTGGGCTTGAGGAACGTTGGAGGATCGTGACTGTTAGATCAACAAGCCATATCAACGACAGGGATAAATTACGAAGAGCTAAAGAATAATTAAACTACTTGACAGTTACAATTCCGCAATCCTTCTAGATCGTCAGATCACATAGCTTCAAATATCTACGACTACGGTTGATCCAACTAATGACCAGTTTAAGTCATATTAAATTGTGATCGTCGGATTCACAATTGCCAAATCTACGACAAGGATAGATTGCAGAGATTGAAAGGAGAATTAAATATCACACTTGTTCCAATCCCGCAATTAGTAAGGACCTTCTGATCGTATAGCTTCGAAGATCAACGAATGTGGTTGAATCACCAACAATTCACAACTTCCAATTGTGAAGTTTGGGTGAGGAGTTAAATCACTCACAAGTTGTGGTTCCACAATCATCGTCGACCATTGATCTTCTTCGAGTGTCCTCACGACCTTTGGATCAAATTGTAGTGGAAGGAAAGGATAAGATAAAAGTTCTGAAAGTTTGATTATTCGAATACTCGTCAACTGTCATATCAAACCCGAATTCCCTTCAACCATCGGATCATTTTCGAGTGGAAGGACATGATAAGCGAGATAAGATCTGAGATCTCATTTGTACGAATTTCTGTCAGCTATTGGATCATTATAAGTGGAAGGACATGATAAGATAGCACAAATGCATCGCAGAAAGACTGAGGCATCGATCTAAGATCCTGATCAATGAACAAGATTCACTTCAGATCTAAAGTTGTGAGGAGGTTATGCTCTGGAGAAATCTCACCTCAAGAATTCAGTTTGAGATTCGAAATACCCGAAGCCCAGAAATTTGAAATGAATAAGGACCATTGTATTTGGAGGACATACGATGACCGTTGGATCAAGTTTGTTGGTCAGCAAACCATGTCAGCAAGGACACGCAACATACCATGTCTACAAGAACATGTGGCAGACCACGTCAGCAGACAACGTCAACAAAAACATGTGACAAACCATGTTAGCAGACCACGTCGGAAAATACATATGGAATAATCGGATGATGACATGTGTTGAGAAGAAATTGGCTCGTGCCATGCCAACAAGTGACATAAGAAAGTTACGTCACTCCAGGAGAATTTCTTAAGGAGTTTTATCATGAACAAATGTCAGAAGTCTCGAAGTCGCTCTCAGCCATCGATCTGAGATACCCTTCAGATACTATCCTGACCGTTAGATCAAGGACATGAACATGTGTCACATCGAGATATCTACATCAACGTCAGCAAGAAACTGTGGCAGACCATGTCAGTAGTCTACATCAGCAAGGACATGTGGCACAGTTAGAGAACGACAAGTGTCAAGATGAAATCAACATTTAAGATACGTGCAAATCATGAATCTGAGTGACATGTGGTAGCTGCTCGGATCGTGACACATCATCAAGTGACACAAGTAAGTTACGTCACTCCGAGAAGTTTTTCTTCAAGAGTTTTACCACCAGCACTCGCCCAAAGTCTTGAAGTCTTGAATGACGAAGACCCGAAGTGGACACGAGACGTCCAATCTAAATATCACTTCAGGAGCGTTCTTGACTGGTGAATATGGCCTCCACCAAATGAGAGAGAAGCATGCAGAGGAGCCATGCCCTCAGGTCCAAAACTAGGATTCACATTGGCCACTGGAAAAGAGGATGAGAGTTTCGAAGTCATGTTGGGCATACCAAAATAAAAGGGATTAGAGACCAGAGGTATTGAATGAGAATTGCAACCCGACGTACCAAAAAGATATTTGAAAGGGTTCATTCCTATGGGTTTAGTAGAACCCAGAGGTTGGGTAGTAGTAGAAGCGGGTATCTTTGAAACCCCAAATGTTGAGGTTGAATTAGTCGAAGGGATCCAACCAATCACATAAGATATAGGAGTCGAGGGACTCCCTGTGATTTTTGGGTTTGACTCAGTACTCATAACTGGATAATCACAAGTCTGGAAGGTGGAGATATATGTGCCATGCTTATTAAATTTACGCCTTTTATAAGGAAACTTTGATAAATGCTCAAGATGCGGTGGTAAGTTCAAAAAATGACGATAACTAAGAGGAAGTTGGTCTTTCTCCACAATGACTCAATACTCGAGATTTAAAACCAAATCCTAGGGCCAACTAATAATCATAGATCACACCAAAATAAAGCAAAAAGGCCAATGTACACAAACATGATATAGTGGTTGAAAAGGGTCCTCCCTCACTAGAGTAGGTATGTCTCTCCCAAGAGGGGCCCAAGACTCACTTCAAAAGATTGTGGGTATCAGAATCAATTATAAGGGCCCTCGTGGGCTTAAGAACACAGTCAGGAAGATCCCCCCCGAGAGGTAATCCTCCATACAGGCTGTGTGCTATCTGACCCTTATCTGACTTAGGGTACCTGCAGAATAACCCGTGCAAGTAACCTATGTGGCTACCTATGCCAAGCAACTATATTCACCACAATATAACCAATGCATAGGTGAACAATCGTAAGTCCGGTCCACCATATGGGAAGGATAACAAAGCCTGAAATCTTGAAAGCACCACCTCTCATAGAGGTAAAGGTACTAGAAAGACCCCCAAATACGAATAGAACCCCAGAAATATCTCTGATGCTAAGAAGGTATTAGAAGGATATCTCTGCAACTAACTTCACTTGACCTCGTTCTTAACTCCGGTGTGAGTGGAGCCTCCTGACATCACTAATTACACAATGGGTTTCACCACTCCCTAGTTAGACACATATGTTTTGTTTAAGCATTGGAGAAGTTTACTCACAAAATTTTATTCTAAGGCCCTATGTCCTATACTTGTTTGTGTACATTGAAAAATACAATCGTTTCTAATCAATTTTAATTAATCAACGTTAATTTAATGGCTTCTTCTTACTCAAGAGGTGAGGTCATGAAACTGATGGTATTATGACTCAGCATATAAAAATAAGAAAATATAAAAACATTGCTAGGCTCTAGTCTTGAATTTCAAAGAGATGGTATGCTTCTAAGTTCAACTTTTCCAATGTAATCTCTACAATTTCAATGAAATGCAATCTCTGAACATGTGTCAAAATCAATGAAAGTAATCAAAAGACAAAATTCCATAATGAAAAATGAACAAATGTTTTTGTATTTTCAATATAAAGAAAAGAAAATGCAAGGACCGAAGAACAACTTCACATGTAGACCCTACTTCAAGAAAAAAGAGACAAGCCAAGAAGGACACCAAGAAGCAAACAATCAGACCAATGTGCAAGGCCAACCAATGAAAAATATGATAAGAAAGAATATCGCCCGAAAATTAAACAATAAGAATCCTTCCTATCGCTCTATAAGCACTTAATAGTTAGGATAGAGACCCAAGAAGACTCAAAAACCAACCAAAATCACCCAAAAAACACCAAACTCAACCATAAAGACTTAAGAGCTGATGTACGTGACTGTTTGAGAAAAACTCACATATGTACGCACCCGCCAGGAGGAAAACTCACGTATGTATGCATCTGTTAAGGGAAAAACCGCGTATACCCAGTAAACCACCGCTAGGGAAAGGGTTAATACAAGAAACTCATATGCAAAGTAAAAACAAGTTGTCAAGCAATTAGGAGACAAGGAAACTCAGGCGAACATAGAACAAATCAAGGAGAAAAACACTTCAAACCCCAAGAAAGAAGATCATTCCCCAGTATGGTCACCAATTATATTACGAGGAAACTTTCTCTATGGCATGGGGTAAACCAAAATATATGGAATAACACACATACATCAACTCTAATCCCAAGTATTCTATATAAATGAAATTCCAACAAGACAAAGCCAAGAGCCTACCTCGTCCGGATGTTTGATGAAGACCACTGTTGAGCATGCAACTCAAAGATTTATACCTTCAAATTGTCCTCAAAAACCAATATACACAAGAATATGGTGATAATATACAATGTTAGCATATATATTAGCATAATCCATTAACATACATGACAAATACTCCCATGGAATAATAATTCCAATATTTGCAAGATATCAATTGGCCGAGAAAAGAGTATTTCTATTAAAATAATCAACAGAAGTATATAGGTGACAAACTTCTGTAAACATATTGGAGCTGAGAAGCTAAGTCCCTCCAACTAGGCCTCCATCACTTCAATCCTCCACCAAATTAAAGCTCATATCAAGGAGTCAATGAGGTTCTCCATCACAAAGACGAAAGATCTTGGGGGTTGAACAAAAATTTCAGACATTCAAGGATAAAGGAATGCATAATCAATACGAAGTGAAATTTCTAAAAAGTGTCTTTTATCTCAAAGTTGAATGGGTTAATCTTCTCAAGGCTTGGATATGGCTCAATTTATAACCTTCAAATGGAATTGAAGGGCCGATTCAGAGAGTTTCCAGTATATGGAAGGTCAAGGATCATGGATCTCGTGACATGGCATGGAAACCCGACATAATTTTTAATTTTGAGTACAAAACCCAATGCACGTGGGATGTAGTGGAGAAACGTGCGTATACGCTTGTTGTCTAACTGGTAGGGCACGTATATGTGGAAAAATGTGTTTTTTTTTTTTATCTCTGGAAGGTACAAAAGGGGACTTCAAGTCTGGATAGGGAAATAGAAAGGCCATCCAAGCAAATTGCATGGGGTGAGGAAATAGTTTTTGTAACAATGACAAGGATGATTTTCCTAGCACCGAGAGTAGGTTCAAGGGAATATTGGATCTTATACATTCATATATGAGTGGGTCAATGTCAACAACATCATTACAAAGATCATCATACTATGTGATTTTTATTGATGATTTTTCTAGGAAAATCTAGATCTTCTTTATTAAGACCAAGGATAAGGTCTTTATTCAGTTTTAGGAGTTTAGAGCTCAGGTAGAGAAGCATATAGGTAAGAAGATCAAGGTATTGAGGTTGTATAATGGGGGAGAGTACACCTCCAATTAATTCAAGGATTTATGCAAGGAGGTAGGGATATAAAGGGAGTTGATAGTATCATACAACTCTCAATAGAATGGGGTTGTGGAGAGAAAGAATCATTCCATCATCGATTCTTCCAGGGATATGATACATGACCAGGAGTTGCCTATGTTTCTGTGGGAAGAGTCATGTATTGCAACGGTGTATGTGTAGAACAAGAGTCCTCATAGGATATTGGGGGACAAGACTATGAAGGAGGCATTCTCAAGAGTGAAGCCAAATATTGGTCATTTGAGGATCTTTGGTTGTCCAATTTACATCCACGTGCCTATGAAAAAGAGGATGAATTTGGAGCCTTTAGGAAAAACATGTATATTTGTGGGGTACAATGAGACCTCAAAGGCTTATGAGATCCTCATTCCAGCAAAGAGGAAGACAATCGTGAACAAATATGTTAATTTTGAGGAGAAATTAACATCTAGCAGATCTCAAGAGTCATCAACAGTGACAAACGACAAGGAGTAGAAGGCTCCAAAGGATGAACAACAATCATCAGTTCATAATTGAGGTGGGGAGGAGTAAGGCCCTTCCATTCCTATTAGGAGACCCTGGTGGATATTATAGACATTGAGGGATGTTGGTGAGGCTCCTAGGAGTGCAGTTAGAGAATGAAGGCCTCTGAAGAAGTTTCCGAACTATATGGGGCTTATGAGTAGCATCATTGATGTTGAGCCTTCCAGTTTTGAGGAAGTAACAGATCAAGAGGTATGGTGGGATTCCATGGTGGAGGAGTACACCTCTATTATGAGGAATAATGTCTGGGATAGTGCCAAGACTGAAGGGGAAGTCAGTTGTGAGTTCCAGGTGGCTCTATAAAATCAAGCATGTTTCATATGGTAGCATCGAGAAGTTCAAAGTGAGTTTTTTTGTGAGAGGGTTCTCCTAGAAAGAGGGAGTGAACTACGAGGAAATTTTTTCTCTAGTTGCAAGGTATGCTTCTATTCAGGCTGTTATTTTTATTTCTTCAATTATGAGGTGGAGGATACATCTAATGGATGTGAAAACAACTTTCCTCAATGGGATCATTGAGGATGAAGTATACATAGAGAAATCTTAGGGATTTGAGGTACATGGGAGGGAGTCTAATGTGTGTAGGCTTAAGAAATCCTTGTACAGACTCAAACAGGTAACCACGGCATGGTATTTCAGGATTGATGGATACTTGCAGAGTATGGGATTTACCAAGAGTGAGGAATATCCTAACTTGTACTTCATAATTTTTGGGCCAGATCCACTTATCTTGGTTTTGTATGTTGATGATTTATTTCTCACATGTGCATAAAATCTTATTGTAGGGTGCAAAGTGGATTTAGCGAGTGAGTTCGAGATGAAAAAAAATGGCTTGATGCATTATTTCTTGGGGTTAGAGGTATGGTAGTTATGGTAAGAGATCTTCCTTGGACAAGGGAAGTATGAAGTAGATATCTTGAAGAGATTCAAGATGGAGGACTGTAAATCGATGGCTACACCTATGATTACCAATCCGAAGAAGGTCGTGACTTTAGATTCAGAGTTGGTGGATCCAAGGATATACAGGAAGCTAATAGGGTCCTTGATGTATTTGGTCAACACCAGGACAAATATTTGTTTTGCTGTGAGCACCTTGAGTCAAATCATGGTGGAGTTGAGGCAAGTGCATTGGGTAGCAGAAAAACATGTGCTTAGGTACTTGAGAGGTACAATGGAGTATGGATTGATGTATCTTGGAGGAGATAGAGTGGAGTTGTAGGGATATACATACTCATATTGGGAAGGAAATGTAATAGACAAAAAGGGCACCTTAGGGATATACTTTTGTAGCACTCAATTCAACAGAGGCATAGTATATGACAATGTGTATGGCTAGCTGTGAAGCCATTTGGATTCGTAAATTTCTTATAGGTTTATTTGATCAGGATTTGGAGCCTACGATGATATACTGTGATAATCATAGTTGTATCAAACTCTCAGAGAATATAGTATTCCATGATAGGTCCAAGCATATAGATATCATATACCACTTCATTTGAGATAGGATCTAGAAGGGAGCAATGAATATTTAGTATATTTCCACAGCTGAGCAGGTTGCAGATATTCTGACCAAACCCTTGGAGAAAGGGAAGTTTGTATTCTTCAGAGACAGACTTGGAGTGGTGCGGAATACTTTCTGCGCTAAGAGGGAGTGTTGATGCTATTGGTAGCATCAAACATGTATTTCTGCATAGGTCTATGTGTCTAGATGTGTGGAAATCATCCAAATCCTTCTACTCTTGAATTTACTTTAATTAAAGGAATTATTAAAGTAAAATTATTTTGTTAATTAATCACATGACTAGTTAATTTAGTTATTTAAGGAAAGTGATAAAATTAATTAACATATTTCTAAATCTCAAGTCAGGTGATAATTAATATCAAAAGTCAATCACTTTGGATATTAGAAATAGATTATAACTCATGATTATAAAATCAAGGCTAGGGTGAAGGAGGAAGAAACTTGACACTTGACAGTATTTGTGTTGAGAGAGTCGACACATAGAGTAATGGATCACGAAGGACTGTGATTCAATATCTTGGATAGGTGGAGAAGGAATTTCATCTAGATATTAGGTCAAGGAGAAGATAGAACAAATGATCATGTAGGTGGGTTTCAGTTAGAGGAAGTCACATGAGAGTGTATCGCCATACGAAAGTTTTCGTACAATATTTCCATACATGTATACGGGTTTCAGTGGAGACAGTCACATACATACGTGGGTGTGTTGAAGGAAAGGTGAATGCACCTTGAAAAGCGTATAGTTATGGTTCATACAACAGGTCAGGCTTTTCCAGGTTTGTTTGCAGTTGTATTTCTCTTAGTGGGAGATTATCCCTTTGGTGGAATTAACTACTGGGTGCTAGGTAGGAGAAATTTTAATAGTTAAAAGGTCTATCTTAGGCCCCTTTTTGGGTGTCACCTATGGTATTCATGAGACACGAAGGTCGTGCCTATAGATTTAGGGTTTTGTGGGATTACCCCTAACCCTTTGGGAATTCTTAATGAGATTTCCTTATATACCTTTGACATCAGGGTTTTTAATGAGTATGTCCCAAGCCCATTTTGGGGTGCCCCCCTCTATAATATTATTGTCACAAATATGGATGAATTTAGCACCAAAGTTTTCCTAGGGAGATCACATGCTCATTTTTGGAAACCTACATCAAAGGCCCAAATGAAATATGACACAAGGATTTGGATAGGTGGATATGGCATCGATGATGGGATGAAATGTGGTATTAGGTGCTAGGTGGCATGAAAAATAATTGACATTTAGCCATGAGGGTGACAAGGTGATTGTGAACTCTATAAATTTTTTGGAAACATATATTACACACACACACACACACACACACACCTCTTCCAAAGACCCCAATACATTCATACATCCAATTTACATCTCCTTCAATAATGAATAAATGATCTCTATACATAACCACTCACACATTGCACATGTGGCCCCTTTATTATTAGGCCGACCCTATTACATATACATTTACAAATTACATGTACATTTAACCCCATATATGCCCCCCTGGGGGTCATATCACACACACACACACACACACACACACACACACACACACTTTTGATGTGTTCCCGATGAAACAAAATGTGCATGTGGATTTTATTTCACATGTTTGATGGATATCATGTGATGACATGTGTATGACATGTGTTCTTTATTTCATATTTGTAATTAATTGATATGATAAATTCCAATATAGAATTTCATTTTCAATGTTATCTATGAATTGATTATAACTTCTAGGAATATGTACGAATGTGATGGTATCAAAATTCTATGATAGAATCCTAACCCATAAATACTTTTTGAAAAGACATGGATCCTAAATGTGGTAAAAATTATAGAAGTATGTGATGGGGAGTTGGGAGCTAAGGTGGAAACTGAGGTGGCATATATGTAGTTGGATTGCATCAACAAGTAATCAAATCACATCATCATATTTGTCTTGAATATTAGTGGTAGGGCCCAAGCACATACGGCTTGAATGGAGTACTGTGTGTGAGGGTCAGTAAATGGATCATACCACCAAGGATAGATTTTGAGTCCAATTAATGGAACCATTGACAAAGATTATGTGATACACTAGTTGTGGAACCAAATGAAAAAGGAGAGAAATACAACCATTAGGAGTGAAAACCATAAAAGAAGTAATGTGATTTTATATAAAATATAAAACAAAAAATAAGAAAACAAAGTGTATATATAGATGAATAGACGGTGTGTATGAGATTAGGCCCGATAGAACCTCTTCAATTATAACCCATTAACGAAGTCTTGAAGAGGTCACTTTCAAGGAAAGGAAGCACATATTCCACCTTCACCAAGCAATGCTTAATAATGAAGGGGCCATGCCAAATAGATTCAAACTTTTCTACTCCTATATTCTAATTGGTCATGCCATAGGCAATGATGGGGGTGGACTTAGTGGTAATAGTGTGCTTTGGGGTGTTTCCTCATGGCCTCAACATTTGATAATGAGACATCATGTTATTCATCTATTTTTTCCAAAGATACTAGCCTTTTATCTAAGTTAGTGGTGTTATAAATGAGGTCGATGGACAAATATCATGAGGGTATATCACATTCAATGGGTAGAATTTCCTTGACATCATGGACAAGATGAAATGGTGTGAACCTAATAGAATTTTTGAGGTATTTCCTATAGGCCCTATTACCACCCAAATGAGCACCCTTATAATAACTCCACTTGTGGTGATAAGGATGTAAGAACACTTGGGAAATGCACCATTGTCACCTCAATACTTCCCCCCTTCACTTTAGGCCAGCTACTAGAAGCCACGAGGGGTATCCCAATCTAAGTGAATTAAACTTTTCAATTAAGTCATTGTCTTGCGAAATATTCACTTCAACAAGAAACACCTCAATATATGATTAGATGGAATAGTGCCAATACGCGATAAGATGCCATAAAGGATACCCAATAGAGAACAAGGGCACAAACCACCCCGATATAAAGAGAGTTAGGAGATAATTATTACATGCTTAGTATGAAATAAGGGATAACTTCAGAATTAAATACAAATTAGCATTGATAAATTGCAATCTTAATTGATATGTAATCAAGAAATTTTCATAAACTTGTAAGAATGGATGGTAATTCCCTTTAGGGTTTCACCAAGAGAATATCCCAATAAAGTATAAACACAATTAGCAATTAGGAGATCAATCTCACAACCATATATGTTAGATAAGACTGAAAAATAATATAGAAAGTAAGTATAGATTGGGAGAGGGTTAGGATACACCTTTGAAGCACAAAACCATATACTTTCGAGTTTCACCAAATCTGATTTATAATGCTGCAAATCAATTTACATATTGGAAGAACTCCTTAACTTAGCCCACAAGATGTTAGAGAAATCCTTAAAGAACAGCGATGGAGAGACGAATTTCCTTCTTAAGTTTATATATTAACCATGAAGCATAAACATGTCTAGAAAGTAAGATATAACATTAATCATTCGCTAGACAATGAATATGTATTTTTTGTGTTTATTTTTTTTTGTTTGGATTTTTGTATTTTATAAAACAAGAACGAAACAACTTTTATTTTTAGGTTTTTTGTGGTTGGTTGCTGGGAGTTAGAATTAGTGACTTGT
>SNQJ01S0066250.1:134453-146894 GCA_010110895.2 Picea sitchensis | reverse complement strand
ATTGATGTCAAACCTAGTAAACCTTAGAATAAGCCCCGAAGAAAGTTTGGAAGAATCTAGAAGTGATGGGTGTATTTGGAGAAGTCTCCAAAGTAGTCCCCTTATGGCATAGATTTAAGAATGGCCCTCACAAAAAGATGATTTGAATAAGTCTACAAGAAGCCTTTGAATTATGGCTACCTTGTTGAGAATCCCCAGAGGTGGGGTCATGAAGCTTGGAGTTGTTTGAGGAAAAATAGGATGAATGTTAGTGCAAATGCATGTAACACACTCATACATGGATAGTCCTTGTCGTGTTGTTTCCAGTGATAGGTGGTATGCCACGTGGTTCCTCAAATTTAAGGAGATATTCCCTCATGAATTTGAAAGCCTCAAAGAATGGTTAAGAAGCCACTAAACGGATACAACAAAAATTTACAAGTCATTAATTAAAGGATAAAGTGGTTATAACAAGTATAGATCGACGCTAAAGTTAAGGAAAGAAGTCACTTTGAAAAGGTATAAATACACCTCAAGGAGCCTCTCATTAGAATATTGACACACACAAGTTTATTGAATATCTTCTAAGTGAGAAAGTGATATTTTGGAGAATCTAAGATGACGATTATGAGGCAACAAAGGAGTGTAGAGGAGAAATTTTTGGGATTGCAAGGGTGCGAAGGTTTTTTTTTTAGAAAACTCTAATTTAGCTTACCCCAACAGGTCAGGCTACTAGTGTCCTACGAGGCACCCCCACAGGTTGTATGATTCTCTTCAAACGAGGCCCCGCGAGATAACTGGCCTATGTCCAGCGAGGCTAAGGGAAATTTGAGAGAGATTCTTGTTCCAGGTTGTTGAAGTCTAAGCACAGTAAGATGATGCACCAAGTTTGATACAAAGTTATAGGTATGTTTGTATGCATGTTTTGAGGGTTATACATTGGTGATTTTATGATGCATGCTTGAGGCATGTCTTTGGTATATTGTTGAGGCATTGGCACATGCTTGAGGCGCATCTTCGGTGCATGATTTGAGGCACATCTTTGGCACATTTATGAGGTACATTTCTTGGTGATGTTGATGCATGTTGAGACACATCTTGGTGATGTTATGGTACATTGTTTATAGCATATATTTTGGTACTTGGTTGAGGCACATCATTGATGTTATGGAACTTTCTCTTGGCATATCTTATGGTAACTGGTGTATGGCATGATTGAGACACATTATGAGTGACATGGTATATGGATGAGGCACAACTCACGGTACATGGTGTATGGAATATGTTGATTGATATGGTATTATTGGTACATGGTTGATATGGTAAATGTTTTGGTACATGGTTGATATGGTAAATGTTTTGGCACATGGTTGATGCATGATATGGTACATGTTTTGGTCCATGATTGATGCATGATATGGTACAGGTTTTGGTACATGGCTGATAGATATGGTACATGGTGTATGGATATAGCACATGCTTGTTATGGAATATGGGTTTATGAACATCTTGGTGATGGTTTGGTATCCATGTGAATGGATATGGTTATAGTTGATTAATGATGGTATATAAATGATAGTGACAGGGACAGGGACATGGAAAAGGACAAGGACAATGACAGTGACAGTGACAGGTTGATGTTTTAGTGACAGTGGCAGTGACAATATCAATGGTAGTGGCAGGTTGAGTCTACACTTATATTTCAAGGCGGAAGGATGGGGAAAGGAAAGGGGTTCGTATCCTCCTTCAGGTTGAAGCCAAAGAACACAGGGAGTTGGAGCTTCCTTCAGGTTGGATCCTGCAAATCAGGGGGTCGTGGCCTCCTTCTGATTGGAGCCAGAGAACTCAGGGAGTTGTAGCTTCCTTCAGGTTGGTGCCTGTAAACTTGGGGGTTGGTGCCTCCTTCCAGTTGTAGCTCGAGAATTCAAGGAGTTGTATCTTCCTTCAGGTTGGAGCCTATAAATAGGGCGTTGGAGCCTCCTTCGAACTAGTGTTGGAGAATTTGGAAGTTGGTGCTTCCTATTAATGTAATCTTTGATATATAAGAAAGCATTTTATGGTTTACTCCCATTTGGGTTTCCACATAAATTCTGGTGTATTGTGTATATATGGTTATTTTTTATGCATTGTTGATTGATATTGTTTATGATATAATGTTTATGAAGTTCATATTCACATGTTCTGATTAAGAATTGGTAAAAATTGCTCAATATTGATTCACCCCCCCTCTCAATATTCCAACACTTAAGATTGACTCATATGGCATGTGGGATGAACTTTAGTGGTACCTAGGTTGTGCATGGGATCCCAGTAGTCTATAGGAAGAAAATTAAGCTTCAGAAAACCAGAAGATGATCCATGGAATCCATCGATAACATCAACAAAAATTTTCTCTTTTCCAACAACCAATTAAACAATAAAATTTAGAATTGGAAACTCTATACAATAATGCAACAACCATATTATCAAATTCATTGATCTTGCATCTCAGAGATAAACCAATGGTGTGCATTTTCGAGTTCATGGTATTCTTTAATGGCCAAGAGGAATGAATACATGAAGAAAAACTCAAAGAATTTCTACTAAATGAAACTTCACACCATTAAAATTACTAGGAAACCATTAGAATATAGAGTAGCTTCATTTAAAACTTATATATAGAAAAATAACACAACAAACAGAGAGATTAATCACAGAAGAACTTAGTGTCTACCTTAGAAACCCAAATGGGAAAACCAACATTCAATTTGCTTTGGACAAGCTCTTTATTTCTTGACAATATGTAGGTTACAATACCCTCGGGTTCTCTGGTCCATTCTTAGTCTTCACATGGGAATTTGGGTTGTAATTCCTCTCACTTTCAACCAAATAACCCTTCTTCCTTTGAGGTGAAAGAGTAAATAGGAGATTAGCATAGCTGGGGGGTTAGTTGGAAGGCTAGGTGTCCCCAACTCTTCAACTTCCCCAAGATTAGTGTTAGCTTCTCCTCTTTTGTCTTTTATTTAATTACATTAGAGAAATAATGTTTCATGTTTTTTTTTAAATACACAATTTCTCTTTTCTTTTCTTTTTCTTCTCATTTTTTAACATGTTTTATTTTCATTCATTTTCATTCCCTGTGATTTTACATTGAGAGTACTATATTAATGCAAGTCTGGAAATTGGTTGGGATGGCATGGGGCCCTTCACACCATCAACCTTATCTCCAACCTCATCCATAGCCTCGAACCTTACATGTGTCAATCCTCATAGCACCTAAGTCGATATCCAATTGTTTTCATGTGGATCCAATTTGTATAAACTTCAATGTTAATCCCCACATAATACCTTTGATTGTAACCTATTTTAATGTTTATAAGGAGACTGCATTGGTTTATAAGAAACTACTCTCAACGTTTCAATCCTAGAGTAGGGATCATCCTCGAGAGTTTAATAAGCTCAAATGAATGGTTTGTTTATTGAAAAATATTAATAGTAAGAACCCTTATCTAAAGATGTCAGTTGTTCATATAATGACCAAGGTTATTATTGTTTATTTTAGATTTTGAAGGACAAGCATCCGCATTTTTCTTAGCTTTAGACCCTCATCTATGTTCAAATTGTTCTCATTTAATTAAATTTCCATTGGCTCGTGTATCTTTCTTTTTCCATAGTGATCCATTATTGCAATGATCTTTGCATCTTCTACGCATATATGGTGACCTGTATTGTGGGAGTGTTCAACCAAAGATGATTTTTTAATTATGTTATGCCTCAGGCCTGTGCAACGTTCACTTAACCTTATTAGAATTGATCCCATGGTTTCTCCGATGTATTGGTTACCACAAGAGCAAGGGATTGAATATACTCTTTTTTATTTTTTGGATCAATAGTATCTTTGGCATGATCCAATAAATTCTTTGTTGTGTTAGGGTGCAAGAAAGAGACCTTAATGTTTCCCTTTTTCATAATATTTGCAATCTTATCAGTTGTACCTTTTATATAAGGAAGGCTTATAGATTTCTCTTCCATGTTTTCATCATTACTTTTGGTATTAGGTCTCCTCTTTGTTCTTATAAAAACCCTATCAAATTCTTTCTTATTATACCCATTTTCTTTGAATACATTTTCTAGGTGCTTTAGTTCTCTCTTAATGTGTTCTACCACATAAAGATGAGCAATGCAACTTATTTTGTCAATGAGTTAGTTTTTTTCTCTATCTCATTATTTGTACTAAGGGTAAACAAAAGGTTGGTGACATTTCTTATACTATAAAAGGTGGGTAGCATAGATATATCCATTTGATGTTTCTCTTTAGCCTTAATCTAGTTGTTCTTTGCATAGTACAATTCATCATACAAATCCTTTAGTAGGTTTCAAACACTTTGAGTCTTTTTTTTCAGGGCTTTTGGAGATTTTGTAGATTTCCCAATGGAGGTTTGTGGGACTCATGCTCCCTATGGTCACTTGCATACCCCAAAATATATTCTTATTTATTTTCCTCAATGAGAGTGCCCTATGTCAACATTCTAGCATTTGACAATATCTCCAACGCATGGTCGACATCTTCGTTCCTACTTGGAATAGACTTTTGAATCTCCTTTTTTGGGTAGCATTGTAAACTATAACTTTTGTGTCATGGATGTGCTCCACAAAACCCTTTCTAGAACTTGCTAGTGGTACAATCTTCTCAATGCAAGGTCCATCTAAGCTTGCAAAATGCCACCCCAAATGTTGGGTCTTAAATCTACTCCAAACTGAAAAGAAAAACAATACAATCTTCCAATCAAGCAAGTCTACGTAGCACTAAAAGAAAAACTTGAAAGAATATACATGTAACATTCTTGTAAAAGGACATAGTTTGTAACAACTTAACAATTGTTTCTACTATTCGTTCTTAAAAACCACACAAGCATAAAGGAAATTTACTTAACATGTGAAATCAAATAAAAGTATAGCAATAACATAATCTAACTACTGAACAATCATCTACACCATGAAACTTCATCTACACCAATACTATTGAAAGCATGAAACAATCATCTACAACAATACTCTATAATAGGAAACAACCTAATGAATTTAGAGAAAATCCACTATCGAAAGCATCAAATAGTTTTTATCAAATAGTTGTTATAAAGTATTGAGGCACAATACCAATCACAACGTGAAAACACGTCTAACGTACTACTACTTTCATAACCATATATATGTATATCATAAGAGTCATTTTACAAGACCAACTTTTATCAAATTCTCCTTAGATCTACTTGTTGACATCATCAAAAATTATCAACATACTTATAGTATATGGTTGATTTTTATCAAATTCTCCTTAGATCTACTTGTTGACATCATAAAAAATTATTAACATACTTATAGTATATGGTTGATCCCATGTTTATGAGCATTGATTACTCACTCAAAAGTGTGTTCAAATCCAAGACAACCATCAAATGAGAGGAAGTTTTTAAGTGTAAACAAATTAATTTTTGCTCAAATATTCCATACATTTTGTATTACGTGGTAATATGTTTTTTTCTTTAATTGAGAAGTCTCCAAAACTGTAGAGATAAATTAGGTAGTCAAAGAACACAAAACAAGAGTGCAAAGCATTATAAAGTGGAAGCATATTTGGCTCTTGTTGTTGTGCCACCGAAGGCAGCAATGGTCTCCACCCAATCGACTTTGCAAACAGGGAGGTCTGTGGGCACCACAAAATCTTACGAGCGGAACAGCCTGAATCGCCTACCTAATTTTTGGGCAGTGTTGGGTATGGGAGTAGCTGCGGGAGTGGGCCAACTGGATCCTTATCCATATTTAATATAGTTATCAAATCCTCGTTAGTTCTTCCTTTAACCATCCACCATTTTTAATGAGCACAAATTAGAATATATTCAATGCAACATAAAAGGACATGAGTCTCTATCCAAAGTTCTATGAAATATTATATTAAAATATATTTTATAAACATATGTTGATTGTTCTTACAATCTATTTTGCCTTTCAAACGAAAAGGATAATGTATTTTGGGTTGTCAAACATAAATGATTTGAACATATAATAGCAATTTAAAATGAAATATGACTTTGTCTTTCAAATTTGATCTCTAGTAGGAAGAGGTTGTATCTCTTGAAAAGCAAAAGCGTTTGTTGAAATATGGATATTTATACAATCATTTTCTATTAAGGTATATAATGGTTATTAAGGAAGATAATGTATTTTGGGTTGTCAATATAAATGACTTGAACATATAATAGCACTTTAAAATGGAATATGACTTTGTTTTTCAAATTTTATTTCTATTTCTAGTAGGAAGAGGTGGAAAAGCAAAAGACTGTGTTGAAATATACATGTTTATACAATCATGTGCTATTAAAAAATATAATGGTTGTAAAGAAATATGCATGTCTATACAATCATTCATTTGGTATATAATAATTATAAAATTGAGAGTGGTTAATGTTGTTGATTGTTGTCAATTTAACAAGCTACTCATAAAAAATAAATAAAATGTAATTACAATCCACAATTATACTCCATATACCTCAAAATATATCATTTATATATATTACATAATAATAAGAAAATTAAAGGTTGTATGGCTTTGATTTTTTTTTCTTGATGTTATATTTTGATCATGTTTTAATTATTGTTCTTTTGTTTTATACTAGTTGGGTCTTTTCTATTTTAAACTTTGTAGTTACCTCATAATAACCATGGTTGTTGTTCACATAGTGATTCATAAACATGGGATTTATATCCCTCTCACTTCACCAACATGGATCCTCTATAGAATTTATTTCTAGTCTTCGTTCTACATGTTATACAAAGATCTATGTCTTCAATGATGGCTACAATGCCTATGTTCTTAGTGTAATTTCTCTAGCAATTAGCATCGAGCTCCTCTCGCTCTTCAAATGCCAAGTTCACAATGTACTTAATAGTCTTCTTTAATTGTTGTTTCTCTATTGTGCCTACACATCACTATGTTATGTGTTGATGGCCAAAACCAGTGGTAAATTCAATGAGACAAAACTATGTTCTTCATGGTGCCTTTAATCATTGTGTTAATTGTTGTTTTTTTTCCTATTTGCAATGCTATGTTCTTGAATACAAATAGCCATGTTTATTGAATGGTTATCCCCAGTGTGTCATTCCGTCACACCAATTTTAAATCTACATTCTACAATATTGTTTCCAACTCAATGCCAATTAGTGGAAAACACTCAAATTCCTATTGTATGAAGGAATTGAGCCATGCACACGTTCAAGGTCATCTCTTTTCCCACTTGTAATCACCAATAGTAAAAGCTCAGTACATAGTTATGGATTCTATCACCAACATAGAGAAATCAGTTTTGATTGGGCAATTTGGGGTCATCAATTTGTACTTGGATCATCCTTACAACAACGAATGACTGTTTGTAGATATAATACCAACCAACACCTTTTTTTTAATGCTTCAGCAACAAACACACACACACACACACACACACATATATATATATATATAGAGAGAGAGAGAGAGAGAGAGAGAGATTCCAATAATGGGTATAATAAATTACTCCATCAATCAAAATTCAACCAATTGCAGCAAGGATATAATGCTCCAAAAATAATGAAAGCATGTCCTTTTGCTTGATAACCATTCGGTTGCTCTTGAAACGATCTCACTTCCAACAACAACCAAGTGTATGTAACATAATTCGGCAACAACATAGATTTTATATGTGAATGGCTCCAATAATAAATAAGAGTAGAAATCCACTCAGTGAATAGTCCAGGACGAAAGAGCCATGACCTATTGAAGGTTGCACACGCCCAATAGTGATGAGTACGACTCGCATGGTTGTCGGTTGTCATACTACCACATACAGTCTTGGTGTTGCTTCAAGGAATTATAATTGTTTCAATGGATGCATACAATTTCTTGGATAGCCAAAGCTAACCCCAAATCCACCCAACAATAAAGGCATTGCTCAAAGGAGAAGGGTACGACCTAGGAAAAGAGAAAAATGCCTAGCAATGCTAGAAACACCCAACAATCCACCAAATTCAAATAAACCAATTTAGAAACCTCCTACATAAGTGCAATGGCTCTAAGTTAACAACAACTAATCTTCAAAATATCAAGGTAAAATGGATGGTCTAAAGTGTCGGCTATTGTAGTTAATTAATGAGTTCTATGAATTGAATATATCCAATAATTAATATTAATGGAGTCTAGACTCAATTTCAAAGTAAGGGATATTATAATTACAGTTTGAAATTCATCATTATAATCCATTAACAAAGCTACGAGAAACATTTCACACACAAGAATTACTCCATGGTCACAGAGAAATCCATACACAAAGTCTGTTGGTTGTGGAGCCTGATTATGTTCCTAATTCAAAAGTCTTGTTTCAGTCTATTTGGATCCCATTTCGTGACGGGGGGGTGTGGGGGGATGTGCGGGGTATTTCCCCCCCACATATCTCGCCAGGGGGGGTCCAGGGGGGACGACTGCGAGAAATTTTGGAGCTCCCCTGGTGGGGGTTCAGGGGTAGCACCCCCGAAGAGAAATTTTTGGGAAAATTGCCTTGTAAAATATTGTAATTTCGTAGTCAATTTGGACCATTCATTATAAGGTCACAGATCTAACAGTAGAAGTTATGTTAGAGATATTTTCCCTAGAAGGAAACCCTCTTTTGTGTATGAGGGTATTGTATTGCGGCTGTGTATGTGAGTGAATATTGTATTCTGAGAGAGGAGACTGCGAGAGAGAGAAGAGGAAGTTACAACGGGTATGTTGTAGGTTGTATCCCTTCATTTGTTGGATAATAATAAATGAAGGACCTGACAATTTCCCTGGTAGACGTAGCCCACACTGGGTGAACCACGTATATCTATGTCTCTATTGTATTGTGTATCTTTTGTGTTTTATTTTTGTATTTGTTTTATTTTATTCCTCTATGATCCTGTTTTTCTAACAACTAGTATCAGAGCGAAAGGTAACTCATAGGAAAATAGGGTTCTTGGTTCGAGTGGAAGAAATGGAGGAAGATGGAAAGTTTAGGGTTGATAAATTTAATGGCCAAAACTACCAGTTATGGAAGATGCAGATGGAAGATTATTTATATCAAAAGCATATTTACCTACTATTGGGCGGAAAATCAAAACAATAGGTGAGTATGAAGGATGAAGATTGGGAGTTTCCTGACAGAAAGGCACTAGGAATGATATGGTTGTGTTTGGAAGTGTCGGTGGCTTTCAATATTCCGAAAGAAAAGACAATGAAGGATATGATGGAGGCATTGTCTAAAGTATATGAAAATCCTTTGGCTTCCAACAAGGTATTTCTAATGAAGCGATTATTTAATATGAAGATGTTAAAAGGTGGGTCTGTTGCTAACCATTTAAATGAATTCAATACAATTACTAATCAACCAAGTTCTGTAGAAGTGAAATTTGATGAAGAGGTTAGGGCCATTATAATCTTATGTTCATTGTGAGGAAGAGTTGTAAGTTACTATGTCTCTGGTTCAAACACTCTGAAATTTGATGGTGTTGTTGGTGTTATCCTTAGCGAGAAAATGTGATGGAAAAGAACAGGTGAGACATCAGGTAATGTGTTGACCATGGAGAACATGGTAAGATAAAAGGAAAGAGGAAAGAGCTCAGTGAATCATGAGAATTCTAGGAAGGGAAGATCGAAATCCAGACTAGGAAAGATAGAATGTTGGAATTCTGGGAAGAAAGGACATCTGAAAAAATACTACGGAACTCCAAAGAAACAAAGAGATGGAAAGCAGGAGAAAATTCAAGAAGAAAATGTAACATGTGATGTGTTACAAGATGATTTGATTCTTTCTTTAGATAATATTAATGAATATTGGGTAGTATATTTAGGGGCTTCATTTCATGCCACACCCCATAGGAAATATTTCCAAGATTATGTTCAAGGTGATTTCAGACAGGTTTATTCGGGTGATGATGAACCATGTCAAATTGTTGGAATGGGTAAGGTAAAAATAAAGAAAAAGAATGGAAACCAATGGTTACTGAAAGAGGTGATACATATACAAATCTGAGAAGAAATATAATTTCAATAGGGAAGTTGGAAAGTGAAGGATGTATATCTACATTTACAGATAAGGCATGGAAGGTCGCTAAAGGATCACTGATAATGGAAAAAGGAGAGAAAGTAGGTACATTGTATTTGTGTACCAGTAATGTTGTCTCTTCTATCTCTTTAGCTTCTACAGGAGTGGATACAACATTGTGGAATAATAGGCTTGGAAACATGAGTGAGAATGGGATGCATATACTTCACAAAAGGAAATTGTTGTGAGATCTCAAACAAGTTGATTTGGATTTCTATGAGCATTGTGTTTATGGAAAACATAAGAGAGTCAGATTTCTCAGTGTCAGAAAGGAAAGTAAGAGTGAAAAGTTAGAGCATGTGCATATAGATGTATGGGGACATCTCAGGTATCATCTCTTAGTGGATCTCGTTATTATGTTACTTTTATTGATGATGCAACTAGAAAAACTTGGGTTTATTGCATTCGACAAAAATCTGATTTTTTTGACACTTTTAAGAAATAGAAAGCTTTGGTTGAGAATGAGACAGGAAAAAGGTTGAAGTGTCTCGGATCGGACACTAGAGTTGAATACTACAGCAAGGATTTTGATGATTATTGTTCATACCATTGGATTCATAGAGAGAAGAAAGTTCTAGGAACACTACAAGAAAATGGTGTGTTAGAAAGGATGAATAGGACAATCATGGAATGTGCATGGAGTATGAGATTGCATGGTGGGTCGCCCTTACAATTTTGGGCATTTGTTGTAGACATTATTGTTTAATTAATAAATAGAGGGCCTTCAAGCTCTTTGTATGGTGGCATTCCAGAGGAGGCATGTACAGGTAAAAAGGTAAACTACTCATTACTGAATACTTTCGGTTGTGAAGCATTTCTCCATATTGATAAAGAAAATAGAACAAAGCTTGAGGGAAAATCCAAGAAGTGTACCTTTATTGGATATGGTGTTAATGATTTTGGTTATCGCTTATGGGATTATGAAAATCATAAAATCATTAGGAGTAGATATGTGGTATTCAATGAAAAGGTCATGTACAAAGATTAATTGCAGGAAAAGAAACAGGAAAAGGAAAACACAGAATACATAGTGCTTGATGAAATAAAAGAAAATGAAATTCCAAGGGTACCATAAAATCAAAATGTACAACAACATGAGCAACATGTACCTCAAACTCCTGCAAATGTTAATAGAATATCTACCACGTTAAGTATATCCCTTGAACGATACTCTCCTTCATTGTATTATTTATTGTTGATTGATTCTGGTGAACCAGAAAGTTATGAAGAGGCAATGCATGTAGACACTAAAAAGAAGTGGGAGCAAGGCATAAAAGAGAAAATGGACTCCTTGGTAAATTAGACTTGGGACTTGGTCCAGTTCCCTATAGGAAAAAGAGCATTGCAGAATAAATGGGTTTGAAGGTTGAAGGAAGAAAATGGAGGTAAAAAGTGGTATAAGGCCAAACTTGTTGTAAAAGGGCTTGCATAAAAGAAATGTATAGATTTTGATGAAATATTTTCTCCTGTTGTTAAAATGACTTCAATTTGGACTATTTTAAGTCTTGTGGTAGTAGAAGATTTTCATCTTGAACAGTTAGATGTAAAAACAACTTTTCTCTATTGGGATTTGGAGGAAGAGATTTATACGCACCAGCCATAGGGGTATGAGGTCAAAGGGAAAAAGAATTTGGTATGGATGTTGAAGAAGAATTTGTATGGCCTAAAGCAAGCTCCAAGGAAATGGTATTTGAAATTTGACAGGTTTATGACAGAACAAGGTTATAGTAGATGTCATTCTGATAGTTGTGTTTCTTTTAAGAGGCTAGAAAATAGAAGTTATATTATCTTGTTATTGTATGTAGATGACATGCTTATTGCAGGGTCTAACATGCATGATATAAATTTAATAAAAAATAAATTATCTAATTCATTTGTGATGAAGGATTTGGGTGCTGCAAAGAAAACCCTTGGTATGAAAATAACAAGAGACAGAAAAATCGCAAATTGACATTGTCTTGGGGTGAGTACATAGAGAAGGTGTTGGAGAGGTTTATAATGTAGAATGCAAAACTAGTTAGTACACCTTTGGCCAACCATTTCAAATTAACCAGGGAAATTTGTCCCAAGACATAGGAGAAGATAGAATACGTGTCTAGGGTCCCTTATTCATCAGTAATTGGCATCTTGATGTATGTAATCATGTGCACAAGACAAAATATTGCACATGCAGTGTGAATTGTGAGAAGGGATATGAAAAATTAAGGTAAAGAACATTGGGAGGAAGTAAAGTGGATTTTTTAGGTATTTGAGAGATAATTCTACTCATGCATCATGTTTTGGAGGTTCAAACATTGTTATAAAAGGATATGTTGATTCAGATATGGCAGGTGAT
>SNQJ01S0066250.1:114266-130234 GCA_010110895.2 Picea sitchensis | reverse complement strand
CCATATTTACTTCTTATCAACCATGACAAAACAATAATGAGTCATATTTACATCAAACAATATTGGGTCCATTACCCAAACCTTTGTGCTACGAGGCTTTCTTCAAGGGTTGACATCAATGACAACCAACCTTAATCAACAATTAAAGGGGTGTCTAGTAAAAATACATGATATCTAGTAAAAATAGTGTTTTTTATTGGAAATATGTATTGGGAGGGGGGTTCAACAAAAGTATTTTGGGAGGTATTTATCAATATCTAGTGACATTAGAGGTATTATTTAATATCCCATGAACTCACGTTCTATCTCATAGGTTCACTAAGTGGAGACCCTGTGATCTTTTGCAATGTTTTTTTTTGTGTGTTATGTTTCTCTTTGCTTCTTCCCTATTGATGGTTCTAGTTAACTCTGGGGGGAAATTACACACTTTGTGTCAGGGTTTGAATGTTGATTGGTTAAGGCTTATATGGTTTTATTCTCTACCTATTCAGTTTCTCCTTTCCTCCACCCTAATCATGGTTCTAGTTATCTCTAAGAGTCAATTGGAATCCAAGGCATTATTGGAAGGTTAGTGGTGTTTTCATTCAGAGCTTCTACATTAGTCCATTTGGGCTTATATTGTGTTCTTCCCTACATATTCAATTTATGTTTGTGTCATCCTTATTCATGGTTGTGATCCATTTTCAAGATTAGTTGCAAGACAATGGTTTACAACATTGTTTACTAGGCTTGTTTTGTTGTATGGTTTAATTGTTGTTGGTTTACATGCCTTGATAGGTCATTGTCTCTGAATTATCATCTATGGATTCCAATTTTCCATTCATTTAAATTGTTGTAGTGTTATTTGAACACTTTGATAAGATATTTTTTATTCTTTAGCGAATAGTTTTTAGGAGGTTTATGGTTTTGGTTTTAGATTTTACAATATTATTCTCTCCCTATTCCCTTAGTATTTTCCTATGCCTTGTTCATTGATTAGCCTATGGTTGAGTCAACATATCACGATGAATCCTATATTATTATGTGTTCTATATTTGTGTTTATCTACTAAATGAATTACTTAGATTGTGAAAATCAACCAAATTCTCAAAATAACATATTCCTCCATCAATACTCATAGAATGACGCAAAGATTTACCCTAGAGAAACCTAATTCAAGAAAACTCCAATGAAATGTTATATTCATATCTTTTATTCTAAGGGAACAAAACATATTAAAAAGGCTTATAAAATATTTTCACTTGTGTCAGAGCTTCTACAACATAGTGTGCACGACCTCTACTATGTTTTATTGATTTAATCAAAATTCTCATGTAAAAGTAAAACAAGATGAATGCAAATCTCTTACATACTCTTGATGGAATGGCTCTCTAATAATTGTTCGAGCAAGTAATTATTTGTCTATAGACGTATAAATGTATGAATTTGTCGGTCTCTATAGTTGCATAGAACTATTAACATGTTCTCTATTGTCCAATTGATCCCCTAATTTATTTCAATCGATTTCATTTCGTTTCTTAATAAAACCTTGTTGAATTGTTTGTCATTATACATCGATTCCACAAGCTTTTCTTTCACTTTCCTTTATATCTTGGTCAATTATCAAGCTTTCATTCTTTATCAAGCTAAGTCATTTATTGTAGTCCATGTATCCTTGTTAGAGTACACTTCTCCAATGGGAGACTTTTAGTCCCAAAAAGGTTCCAAAGAGATAAGAGGAAGCAATTCTATGAGTTTGCTTCTCTTATACCATTTTTCTCTCCTCAAGAATTCTTTGTGTTTAGTATCCATTTCAGGAATGATTTAGACTATGAAAAATGACTAAACACTTAAAATAATAGAGTTCATCATTAACAAGCACATAATAACACAAATATTTACCTTGGAGAAACCCAACTCAGGAAAACTCCAATGAAGTGTCTTGGTCAATGCTTATATTCTTCGGGCACTGTTAGGGACCTAACATCCCTAACCCCTCATGTAGGTAGAATAATATATTTTCCATGTAATAAAGACCAATATTAATAAGGCCTAGTAATAAGGAAGAATAATTCAAATGTAAGAAGACCTAATAGAAGCTTTTGTTTCTAGAAGATATTCCTCTAGATTGTTCTTGTGGTAGATAGATTTAGTATAAATAGGAATCAAGGGCATGAGAAGTTTTGTCTCGAGAATTATTGTAATAGACCTCTACTCTATTGGAGGTTTCCCCCTCGAAGAGGCAAGTGAACATAGTTTCCTATCAATATAGGTATTATTTTGGTGTGGTGGTTCCATATAATTCATTGTTCATATGTTATTATTTGTAGTATTTCCATTTTTTGTTTCTATTATGTTGTATTTCTCTGCAATATTTCTCTTTTATGATATTATAATAGATCTAGTGCCTAACAAGTGGTATTAGAGAACTTTCCTTGGTATAAACTGTGAGTAAATATTTTTTTCAGGGTAGAGACGTATTCCAGTGTCTTAAAGCTACAATGATCTATCGTTTAGTGCGTAAATTCGTTGTTGGGAAAGCATACAAGAAAGAACTACAAGTGGTACTTAAGCACACATTGTCGGCCACCCTTGTAAGCCCTGTTGGTACCCCTTCAAGTGGTAGTGCATCAAACAACACATGTATCCGATTTGGCCTAGATATCCTAAAGCCCTCTGTAGATAAATTGATCGATCGCCTGACTGCTATAGTGCCACCAAGAGAAACACTCAAGAAGGTACTCTCTAGTACCTGGGTACTCAAGTAGTACGACTAAGGGTACGGTCTAGCCTCCTTAGTTGATGCCCTGAGATATTGGGCAAAGTACTACTATTCAATCCTGCACATATATCAGAGAGATATAGGACAAGGAAAACTCTTGTCTGTAGGCACTCTGAAAACCCTAACCCTTGGGATGGAAACAAAACAAAACAAGAATAGACAAGATCTATTGGCGTGCAACCTTTTCATTTGCATTCAAGTTGTGAAATTACTACATATTTATTCATGTTAAGAATTTGGTCATTTCTCCACTGCAGTATTATTCAGTTCAGAGTATGCCCGCACCCTTATTTGAGACCTATCCCATTGGAATCCTCTTTTCATTCTGATCACAGTAATACCTATCATTTTTCAAATTTTTTTCTGTGTGGTCCCGATCCTCTTCTGGCCCCCTTACTTGGGAACTACTCCATTGGATTCCCCTCTTCTCCCTAATCATCTTGATACCCTTCACCCATAATACATTTTATGTGTGGTCCCACCCGCCCCTTTCCAATTCCCCCTTTTATCATGGCCCACCCCCATAGCCAAGACCTTAAATCTTGCCTAAATACCTTGTCAATTGATTTCTCAAAGGCCTAGAAGGAAGTATAGAAACTCAATGCTAATATTATGTCCATCAATGCCAAAATTCATTCCACCATAGACACAAAAATGGATTCCATGAAACAAGACCTCTCTACCCAGCTTGAATCCTTCATTGCCCATATTTGCGCCAAGCTGAATATTATTGGAGACCTTACCTCATCTAACCAACCTTTGCACCTCGAAGGTGAGACTTCCTCAAATTCCCATAATTTTCAGTCCCAACACTTTCAGTGTGACCTATGCCTCCTTCGGGTGGATGTGAACAAATTTGATGGCTCGGATCCCACCGGTTGGGTAACTCAAATGAAACATTATTTCTCTTTGTACGACATTACTGATGAGTTGGCCAAACTCTGGTATGGTGTTCTACATATAGATAAAGAACATTGGAAATGGTAGCAATGAAGAAAAAAATATTGCCAAGGGTATGTGGATTGGACATAATTTGTTGCAGAGCTTTATGAACACTCTGACACTGACACCCACCATTTAGGTCGTTTGACAAAGTTGAAACAATATGGAAAAGTGGAATACTTTATAACTACTTTTGAGTGATTGTATTTCTGCACAGATGGAATTTCTTATGATTTTTTTTTAGAATTATTTATCAGTTGCCTCAGGGATGAGATATGTGCCCACATCCTCATGGATTTCCCCTAGAGTTGGGTGGAAGCTACTAAACGAGCTAAGGAATCACAATAGGTTGTCTCTTCTCAAAATAGAAAAACCTCCTTTATTTTGCACCCTAAACCAGTCACTCTCGCCCCTCCTTCCACTCCACTGAAGATCCAGAAATTGACCCGAGTAGAAATGGTTGAACGCCAACTCAAGGGCCTTTGTTATAATTGTGATGACAAATATTTTTCTGGGCACAAGTGTAAGGAACAAAAGATTTTTATGGCCATCTTTGATATTGTTTCTGAAGAAGAGGTCAAGACTTCCCCTGTAGCCGAGTCACCTAAACCCACTATTGTCAGAAATCTTACCCTAAGGACAAGCTAAGCTCCCCTTTGGACCAAGATCAAAGGTTTGATATATGAATTATTCCCCCCTTCACCTTGGAAATACATTCAATATATAGGCTTGAGAGGCACAACCACCATGATAAAATGAAGGATATGGTTGAGGATATGGCTCCTTAAGGTTTGGATCTGATCTTAAGATGAATCCATATCATAGGGGTCGAACACAACCAACCTCATCCCAAGAGAGCTGGCCCTTAGGAAAAGGTGGGAGATCCCTTGATTCCCTCTAACTAGACTAGTGCTCCCTAAGATTTTAACACAAGGTGCCATCCTATAAAGTGGTGCTCCCCTAACATGGAAAGGGGGATCCACCCCATGAAGTGGCACTACCCCAGCATGGCCAGGGGGGCGCCACCCTTCATAAATGCCCAAAAATGGTTGATTTTCTAAGAAAAAAGTGTATTTTTAGCCTTGAAATGATGGGTTCTTTCCTCCAATATGACTTAGGGGTCATGGAAAATGTATTTCATGATGTCAAGGGGTTGCGACACTTAGAAAAATGAATCTAGCACTAGGTAGGGTGCATATGACACTTGCGACAATGCATGTGACACTTAATAAGGTGCATACGTCACTTTGTGACACTTGCGACACTTAGGATGTGAAACTCAAGTGTGAAATTTTTGTGTGTAACACCCACTAACCTTACTCCACCCTCAGACCCCTCAGAAGTCGAACTGGTCATTTCCTTGAATGCTCTCACTGGATTTTGTGCTCCCCAAACCCTCAAGCTAATTGGTTACATTAAGCATAGAAAGGTCATGATCCTCATTGACAATGGCAACACCCATACTTTTATTCATCACTGCATTGCCCAAGAAACTAATTGTTATATCCATGTAGTCAATAAATTTCAAATCATGATTGCCAATGGAGGTTCCATGAAATGTGGGGAGTGTTGTGAAAATGTGTATCTCCAAATTGGTTAGTACAACATGAAATCCCATATGTTTGCTATCGGCATGGGTGGTTGTGAAATTGTGTTGCTTGTTGAATGGTTAAGGAATATTTAGCCCATCCTCATGGATTTTAAGGAATTAACCATGCAATTCAAATAGGAGGTCCAAAATTATAAGTTCCAAGGAATCACAATAGGTTCCCCTAGGATCATCAGTTCCCATCGCATGGAAAAGCTCCTCAAAAAGGGTCATTTTGGCATTATTGCACAACTCCATTCCATTCAAGCCATTGAGACACCCTCTATGCATCCTGACCTCCAATCCATCCTCTCCAAACATCAAGATATTTTTTCCACTCCACAGGGACTTCCCCCTTCTGGTGGTGTTCATGATCATTCCATTCTCATCAGCCCTGGCAACATTCCTCCCAATGTTTGTCCCGATCATCATCCCTTTACCCAGAAAAATGAAATTGAGAAAATTATTCAAGAATTGTTCACTATGGGTGTTATTTGTCCAAGTACTAGCCCCTATTCTTCTCCTTCGTGGCACTTAAGAAATAAGGATCTTGGTGCATGTGTCCTAAATGTCTCACCATCAAAGAAAAATTTATAATTCCTATCATTAATGATCTCTTTGATTAATTAAGTGGTGCCTTGTACTTTACTAAACTTGATCTTCTTTTTTGGTTACAACCAGATATGTATGGAAGAGGCAGACATTCCTAAGACTGCATTTTGAACTGATGAGGGCCACTATGAGTTCTTGGCCATGCCCTTTGTATTTTGTAATGCTCCCTCCACTTTCCAAAGCCTCATGAATCATGTCTTCTGTCCTTTTCTCCGTCATTTTGTATTAGTTTTATTTGATGATATTCTTATCTATAGTAAAATATGGACAACCCATCTTGCTCATGTGGATCAATTTCTTCATCTACTCTCTCAGCACCAACTTTTCCTCAAACAATCTAAATGTTCTTTTGGAGCCTCAGAAGTGGAGTACTTGGGTCATATTGTTGGCAAGGATGGTGTCAGGGTGGATGCTAATAAAATTTAAGCTATGCAGGATTGGCCTCACCCCAAGACTCTCAAAATATTGCGTGGTTTTTTGGGTTTAACGGGCTATTATTGCAAGTTTGTTAAGAATTATGGAAAAATTGTGGCGCCTCTCATTGTTCTCCTTAAAAGAATTCTTTCACTTGGACTCCAATAGTTGATCATTCCTTCCAAGCCTTGAAGGATACTATGTGCACCACTCTTGTCCTGGAACTTCTCGACTTGACAAAGACCTTTGTCCTAGAATGTGATGCTTTAGGGAGAGGAATTGGAGCAGTCCTTATGCAAGATGGCCAACCTTTGGCCTTTACCAACAAACAACTGTCGGAGCGACATTTGGGCCAATCAATATCTGAAAATGAAATGTTGTCTATTTTGCATTCATTGGATATCTGGTGCCCCTATCTATCAGTGAAACGCTTCCAAATTAAGAAATATCATCAGAGCCTCAAGTATCTTATGGAGTAACATCTTTCATCCCCAGAGCAACAAAAATGGGTGACTAAGGTATTTGGATATGATTATGAGATCATTTAAAAGAAAGGCAAAGACAAAGTGGTTGTTGACGCTCTTTCAAGAAAATATGAAGATTAAGGTTCCCTCTTTTCCCTCTCCTTCATTGTACCAGATTGGCTCAAAGCTGCTCGCCAGGAATGGCTGCAAGATCCCAAACTTCCGTGTCTGATCCAAAAATTGCAAGACCATTCTCTAGTTTCCCCATTGTACTCTTAGAACAATGATGAGGTTCACTACAAAGGCCATTTGTATTTAAGTAAATAGTCACAACTTAAATCCACATTGCTTTATGAGCTTCATGCTACACCCACAACTGGGCACTCAAGGTTTACCAAAACCTATGACAGGTTCAAACACTCTTTTTTCTAGGATGGTATGAAACAAGAAGTACGCACCTTTGTGGTGGAGTGTGATGTCTGTCAATGAAACAATGGAGAATTGGTCAAATCCCCCGACCCACTACATTTGCTTCTGATTCCACTTGCTATTTGGAGGGATATCTCTATGGATTTCATTGTTGGATTACCTAAATCAGGAAATAAGTTATTCATCATGGTGGTAGTTGATTGTCTTTCCCAATATGATCATTTTTGTGCTCTTCAACACCCATTTACCACCTCCACCATGGCTCAACTTTTCATGGATCATATCTTCAAGATTTATGGCATGCCTCATTCTATTGTTTCTGATCGAGATCCCACTTTCACCAGCAATTTTTGGCAAGAATTGTTCAAGCTACTGGGAACCCACTTGCATCCCAGCACAACCTATCATCCTTAGACTTATGGCCAAACTGAAGTTGTCAACAAGTGTTTGGAAACACATTTGAGTTTTTTTGCATCTGAGAGGAAAAATCAGTGGGCTCAATGGTTACCACTAGATGAATGGTGGTACAACACATATTACCATACAACTACTCACATGACTCCTTTTGAAGCAGTATATGGACAAAATCCACCTTCAGTTCTCTCATACATGCCAGGTGTATCAAAGGTTTAGACGGTTGACCGAAATCTTACATTTCGAGAGGCTATTCTTTGTTCCCTCAAAGAGAATTTGGTAATGGGTCATAATCGCATGAAGCAACAAGCAGATCAAGGTCGTTATGAACATAAATTTGTTGAAGGGGACCACGTGTTTCTTCGACTGCAACCTTATAAGCATACTTCACTCAAGGCTAAACATTGTCAGAAAAGTGTGCCTAAATTTTATTGTCCTTATACAATTATCAAGCGTGTGGGACCGGTTGCCTACCAGTTAGCTTTGCCAAGTCATTCTAAGCTCCATCTTGTTTTTCATGTCTCATTCTTAAAGACGGTGATTGGAACTAAGTGTCAAACTCAAACCAGTCTCCCTGAGTTGGATGAAGAAGGCTCCATCTAGTTGCAGCCAAAAATAGTCTTGGACCAGCATGAGTGTCATCTCCATGACCGCACCATCAAGGAAGTGTTAGTACATTGGAAAGATACCACTCCAACAGATGCCACCTGGGAGCCAACTACCATTCTGTAGTAATTTCCTCATCTCAATCATTGAGGACAAGGCTATTTTTAAGGGGGAGGGCGTGTTAGGGACCTAACCTCCCTAACCCCTCATGTAGGTAGAATAATATATTTTCCATGTAAGAAAGGCCAATATTAATAAGGCCTAGTAATAAGGAAGAATATTTCAAATGTAAGAAGACCTAATAGAAGCTTCCACTTCTAGATGATCTTCCTCTAGATTGTTCTTTTGGTAGATATATTTAGTATAAATAGGAGTCAAGGGCATGCAAAGTTTTGTCTAGAGAATTATTGTAATAGATCTATGCTCTGCTAGAGGTTTCCCCCTCGAAGAGGCAAGTGAACATTGTTTCCTATCAATAAAGGTATTGTTTTGGTGTTGTGGTTCCATATAATTCATTGTTCCGCTATTATTCTTTGCAATATTCTTTTTTTTTGTTGCTATTCCATTATATTTCTCTGCAGTATTTCTATTTTCTGCTATTATAATGGATCTGTTACCTAACAAGCACTTAACATATTACAAAGGCTTCTAAAATATTTTCAATTGTGTCAAAGCTTCTACAACATAGTGTTCATTACCTCTTCTTTGATTGGTTGATTCGATCAACACTCTTTTGTAACATTGTTGCAAATATAGTGAAAAGTTTATGATGTTGTCATTTTTTATTCCCTAAATATTCTCTTCTTTAAATATATATATATATATATATATATATATATATATATATATATATATATATATATATATAAGGGGGTTGTAACAAGATAGCAACAATTACATAAACCATCAAAGCTTCAAAGGAATAAAACTAGGCAATCCTATGCACTACAATAAAAGTAATTAAAAGTATACGATGAAAAACATTCCAATTGTTCTTACTTATGGTCTATTTGAAAAAATGTTAAAAGATTCTGAATAAACTTTGAAATGCATAAATTAAATGAGATAGAAACATTGTTATTGTTTGATTCCTCTTGACCCATGTCAATGGGAAGGGAATTCTATTGTTCCAAGTCCATTGGATCCTTGAGCTGATGGAATGTATCTTCTTCTTTGAAATTTGCTTGTGTCTAATTGTCAAATGCCCAATTGTTGGAAGTTGAAGACAAAGTATCCTTACAAAGATTCATAACCAAGTTCCTCAACATTTTACAATAAGCTTCGAGGATACTTATTCTTTGCTTTTGGTGAACCAACATATTCATAATGTTAGCATGTCTAGATATACATTACTGCTCAATTTACTTTATTGTTGAATAAATTGACAACAAGGTCCTATTGTTGAAATGAATTCCTTCCTCTGTCTTCACATGATTCTTGTAAACTTCAAGATGTCTAGAAATAAAAATACGAGAGGAAAATAATATTTTCAAATCATAGAAACAACACAAATAAATCACACAGTTACCTAGATAAGCCATACGAGGAAAACCAATAACAAGCAGGATATATTGTTTCCCTTATTGGAAATCAATAGTGGCCAATGTCACTGCATAGGCAGTGATACTTCACCACTCAACTCTTGACATGTATTACAATGGAATTATCACCAATGTTTTATAGGCTTCATTACATATAATCAGCGAGCTCAATACCATGGGTCCTGTACCATGTGCACGGAAACCACCACTCTTGACCTAACAACTTTGACTCTTTCACTGAAGTCAACTTTATCTTAACATTTCCCCCTTTAAAATTGAATTGGGATAAACACCTACACCTCAAAGTTTATAAATCGGGTATCCGAGAATACAACATGCCCCCCTATCACCTAGATCTACTTCTAGACTTTACTGATGAAATTTCAAACCCAAAGTATGCATGCCTAACCAAGTCTTACATTCATATTCCCATTTACATATTCAACTCCATCAATTTTATTTTTTTTTTCATTGTTTCTATCTCGACACTTATGCCACCATCCTCTTGCCTTGCCATTCCTCCCGCTCTTGATGCTCACTTCTTGGTAGATATGCAACTAGACAATGTATCCAACCACACCTGAAATATCCATTAGATCTGAGCATCCAAGCCATATATCCTTCTCACACTCCAAGCCCAAATATGGTGCTCTTCAAATCTTAGTGTTGAAGCCTTCAATTCCCCCTAGAGATTTTTTCTTGACATATTACAATGGAGTATAGGAATCTTTTATAAACTTTCATATGTAATCCACACACTCAATACCACAGGTCACCAATACCATGTGCCAGAAACCACCACTCTTGACCTAGCAGCTTTGACTCTTTCACTGAGTCAAATTTATCCTAACATCTGTTATTTGTGCTATGCACCTCAAATTTCCAAAATAATTGGAAGGTGGCCAAACAAGGAGAGATATTGTGGCCCAATTAAAAATAAGAGAGCTTTGCTTGAACCCTAAATGTTAAATCTATCCTAGAAATAAAATTAGAACAAAAGACAAATTTCCTTGCACCAATAAATTTGAGACTTGCAAACTCAAGATATCCCGAGGAACCAAGGAGTAAATTTCATCTTGAAGGAAAAACAACAAAATAAACCTCAACATACTTCCAAGAGATGAAGAGCAATGATAATTAACATTGAGTGTGACCAAACACCTTATTAAACTCCTCCAAGTTTCAATTTTGCCACAATTTACCTGCCTAGAATAGTTCCATAGAAACATATTTGCAACAACAGGACTCTCAAAGTACAAGAAGGAATATTTCCACCAAATGTATCTAAACTATAAAAACTAAAATTGGCAAAACATAGAGAAACCTTCCAGCTTAAAGAAGAATAGAGAGTGAACCTCGGTGAGACTCCTAGAAAAGGAGGAAATATGTGAGTGAAACCAAAGAGAGGTCTACCAGATGCAACCAACCTCATGTTCCAATTCCTCCTAATATCAACTTTGAAATGAAATGTTTTCCTAGAGAAAAATCCAAGATCCAGAGTAACAATGCCAGGGCCCTTAGAAGCCCCTGGAGCAAAAGGTTCCAAATTGAGAATTGGAACCAAAAGGGAGCACTTGAAAATTATGCTTGAAAGGAAGCTCATTATAGAAACTAACAAAACCAACACTTAGAGCTAAACCTTCCACCAAAGCTAAATCCCCAAAAGAAAATCCATTACACATACCAATACAAACAGTCCTGAAAAGTAGGCCAAAAAGAAAATTCAAACATACTAAAGATTTTATTCCCACTAGACGAAAGTCGCCAAGGTGCTCAATTTGATTACATGTTGTCACCATAGTCCCATAACAAAAACACGCTATTACTCTTAACTCTTCAAAACCTAGAGCATGGGTGAATGCTTGCATGTTGTTAGTACTATGGTGCATCCTCCAAGCTCTCATATCGAAGCAAGGAGAATGATGATATGATTGCTTTCTCATGCAATATAAGGAGAATGATGATATGATTGCTTTCTCATGCAATATTTAATGTTTATGGGATCAAATGTCAATTCAAAGGGATACACTAGGGAATAAAACATATGTTGCTACCCCCATTTTTCATAAGGACTCCAAGATCTGGATTCATGGCTATATTAGCCCATTGATCAATGATTGAATTATGACACCTTTTGACATGGAAGAAGGAGATTTCTCTGAAGGATATTGTCTCCTTTTAACCCCAACTATGATGATTTCCAATTTATTTTCCATAGGAATCATTATGCCAATCATGGATTTGATAATTAGCATAGAGTCCACAACTATCTTTAGAGATATGATCCTCTCTTCCCTGGTTATGAGGATGCCTCACAATAAGGCTTAGACCTCTACCTGGTTGTTAGTGGATTGACCCAGGCCCCACGCCTATGAAGCTACTGTATTTCCTCTGGGATCAAAGAGATTCCTAGCACACCTGTCGCCCTTAAGATTATCTTCGAAAAATGGACAAAATGAATGATTTTTTTAATCCTAAATTATTTTATAACAACATCCAAATTTCAAATAAAACATACTTTCATTTTAATGATGTTTTTATTAATTAATTTATTAATAATTATATGTAAACAATGATGATTTTTCAAAATTGTAAATATTCTAAGAACATCAAAACTTTTAAACCATCAAAAAGTAAGTTTTTTTTTTTTTTTAACTAAATGAATTCTATAAATTTTTCATAAGCCCTATTTCATATAATCAACAAGTAAGCTTTTTTATTTTTTAACTAAATGAATTCTATAAATTTTCCGTAAGCCCTTTTTAACCCCTATTTCATATAATTTGAGTTATTTTATATCTTGCAAAAGTTAAAGAAAGGAAATTCACGCTAAATAAAAAAAAATGTGCATGTTTTCCAAAAATTAAACCAAAGAAAATTCCCTAAAATTACAAACTATGTAAATATAATTTAATCGTTATTTATACAAACAAGTTAAAATTTGTTGTTTTCAATTTTTTCTTTTTTATAACAACAATAAGAAAATAATTTTAGTTTATAATAAAATACATTTTTCAAAACATTACAATATTAATACAATTAATCATATAAGAATCATAAAATTCAATTTCAATGAGTTAGTTTAATAGGTATTTAGATAGTTCCATGCCAATAAGTGTTTGGTTTGAATCCCCTTAGGTTAGACACACTAGTCTATACTTGGGTTTATTAGAGATGCATCTATAAATTCGGTGAAGCATCTCCTCGATTTTCCTTGGAGAAAATCACAATATTAAAGTAAAATGTCATGAATTCATAAAACAAAATCATTAAAACATTATCAAAATTTACATCAAAATAAAACTTAAAAATATTGGTGTCAATATCTCAGTTCACACTAGTGTGAAGAAAGAGCTCCATGTAGATATTTGGCTTGCTAGAAAATGAGAGTTACTCTCTTTGCTCTTCACTCCACCAACCACTCTCTACCTTTCTAGTAATGATGGAGCCATCAAACCCTTGCAAAGATACCCTCTATGAGCTCTACCTTGTCAGAAAACAATCCCCCCTTCACTCCACCCACCTCCCTTTACTCTTTTAAGTTGGGATGAAAATGTTAATACATTAAGACACTATCATTAAGCTCTACCTCATCAAGAAACAACCATCCCCCTTTGATCCATACCTTACCATCCACCCTTTACTTTCTCAACAAAGATGAGTTCATTAACAAAAGAACCTCATCGTACTCTACTCTCTTTCCTACAAGTATCTCCCTTTTCTCACTCCTTCCTCCCAAATTCATACCCATCCATCTCAAATTAAAAAAAACATAAACTTATAAAACAAATAAAATAATAATAATTAAAATAAAATAAAAAAACATTTGAAAAACCTAAAAACCCAAAAATCATTAAAAAATAGTTTGAAAAATACAAACATTCCCAAACTAGATTTTAAAAAACATAAAAACTAATTAAAAAATTACCCATTTTCCCATTTACACCCCCTCTTCTCCTCCCATTCCCCACACCCAAACCCCTCCTTTCCCCAACCCCCCATGACCCCTATATCACGCTTGGACTTCCTCCCCCTCTTTTACTCATCCCTCCTCTGCCCCTTCTTCTCCTATTCCTTTCCATCGCGGGCCCACTCATTGAAACCCAACAAGAGCGCTCGAGAGAGGCTAATGGAAGGGGAAAAGAGCGTGTAATTTGTTTATATACACCTTATTTTTACTTAATTTTTATTTTATCCTTCGTTTTTTTAAGGAGGGGGAGGGGTTTGTTTATATACACCTTTTTTTTACTTTAATTTTTATTTTATCCTTCGTTTTTTAAGGAGGGGGAGGGGTTTTGTGGAGTTCTCCTTTAAGCATTGAATTTGAAAACTAAAAAATTGTATTTTTTATATTAAAAAAATTGTATTTTTTATATTAAAAAAATTGTATTTTTTATATTTTGTAAAAATTATGGAATTTTTTAATATATAATTATGTTAATTTTTTAATTCTTAAAAAATTTTAATGCTTAATTTTTATAAAATATTCAAGTCTCTTTTTTACACAATCATTTTAAAATTAAAAAAATAAAAATAAAAAACGACGCATACCTTTTTATTGCTTAGAAAATAAATAAAAATTCTCATAAATTGTCATTATGGTCGTAGACTTTCCAAATTGTTATAGTTAAACGAGATGATTGTAACTCTCATACTTCTTTGTCTACGAAAGTATAGATGAATCAACTTGTACGATTGTAACTCTCATAACTAGCATACCCATACCAAGCAGGAAAGGAAACGTCGCCACAAATCTACAGGTTAGGTTACTTAAATATCAAAGATGTGTTTTTTTGAAAGATGTGTTTTTTTGGATGGTCTAAAAATAAATAATAGTTTATTTGCTCAATCTCCCTACATGTATGTATTAATAATTAATTTATTAATATGTATTTAGACTAAATTCTATGCACCATGTCGTACATATTCATATTCTTTAATTAACACAACACAAATTGCATTATCATATATCTACATTTTCTATTTTCAAATATATATATAAAAAAAAAAAAGCAAAAAATGTGGATGTGCCAGTGTTGGATAATATAAAATGTTTTTTTATTTAATCATCTTCATTGTCTTTGCTATAAATATTTTCATCTCATACTAAAGAACACAAATCAAACCTTTAGAATTAGTAGCAATGTTTAAAAAGTAAACAAAAGTGTTGTGAATCATTGAAACAATGTGCACTCATTTCCATTAATTAAAGCATCTATTTTCAGAGTGTGGTTTGGAGTTATACATTCAAACCCATCACAACATTTATCTTAAAAAAATAATCAAAACATTATATAAATTGGTTCTTTGAAGATATTCAACAAAGATTTTAATTTCTTCTTATCACTCATAGTTTTGTGTATCTCCACATTCAACCAATAGTCTCACTTGTAGGTAACAAAGCCACGATCAAAGTAATGGAGGAGAAAGAAGGAAAGGAATTTAAAAACCATCTAATGATAATCTTCTTCTCACTACCTAATAGAAATATATGAGAATTTAAGATTATTATTTGATTTAGAATTAAAGTATTCAAAAATTATCAAATCAATTTATTGGATGATCCATAAAAGGTTCACTCCATACATCTCTTACCTCAAAATATTAAATACATTATATGTTGCTCAAAAGTTAGGTTTCTCTCTTTCTAAAATTGAAGGTATAGGTCTTTTTTCAAAATAACAGGAGCTAGGTATACTTTTATCAGTCATTGATCCTAACACACATGGAGCACTTCTAAATCTAGCAATAACTCTTCTTATTGCAGGGCCATTATGTGCCTATTTTATTCCCAATGACTTAAGTTGAGCAGTAGCATTGTAAGTTGCAGTAGCTATGTTCTTTGTTGTTGTCAGTGGGCCTGCAACATTTATCAAATCGAATTTGGTGGTAAAGTTGTAGAACTCAAGCTAAGAATCAAATTAAACATTTATTCATAGGCATCATTCTTTATGTTTGGGTTTGAATTTGGAAAAACAAGATATGTGAACAATATATGTCCCTACAATTGTATTACAACTTAAATGAGTTCATTCTAGTTTGTATTATATTTCTCTAAGACTCACATTTCCATTTTATATGTAGCTCTTTTGAAATATTTAATAATCAATAATCCTCCCTACATGATAGCAATGATACCTCAAATAATAATAGTGAAAACATAGTGGCATAGAATATGTAAATGTAACATTATAGTC
>SNQJ01S0066250.1:79970-105622 GCA_010110895.2 Picea sitchensis | reverse complement strand
AACAAAGGAGAATGATGATATGATTGCTTTCTCATGCAATATTTAATGTTTATGGGATCAAATGTCAATTCAAAGGGATACACTAGGGAATAAAACATATGTTGCTACCCCCATTTTTCATAAGGACTCCAAGATCTGGATTCGTGGCTATATTAGCCCATTGATCAATGATTGAATTATGACACCTTTTGACATGGAAGGAGATTTCTGTGAAGGATATTGTCTCCTTTTAGCCCCAACTATGATGATTTCCAATTTATTTTCCATAGGAAGCATTATGCCAATCATGGATTTGATAATTAGCATAGAGTCCACAACTATCTTTAGAGATATGATCCTCTCTTCCCTGGTTATGAGGATGCCTCACAATAAGGCTTAGACCTCTACCTGGTTGTTAGTGGATTGACCCAGGCCCCACGCCTATGAAGCTACTGTATTTCCTCTGGGATCAAAGAGATTCCTCGCACACCTGTCGCCCTTAAGATTATCTTCGAAAAATAAACAAAATGAATGATTTTTTTAATCCTAAATTGTTTTATAACAACATCCAAATTTCGAATAAAACATACTTTCATTTTATTGATGTTTTTATTAATTAACTTATTGATAATTATATGTAAACAATGATGATTTTTCAAAATTGTAAATATTCTAAGAACATCAAAACTTTTAAACTATCAAAAAGTAAGTTTTTTTTTTAACTAAATGAATTTTATAAATTTTTCATAAGCCCTATTTCATTATATACAGCCTGAGTGGGCCTAATGGTTAAGAACATGTGTTTCCTCCTAAGAGGTCACAAGTTCAAATCCAGAGGGGGGTAGGGTATGTATACCTCCGTAGACTTTACCAGTCAAATCGTTGGGCGGAGGGGGGTCTCTTGTCGCACAAACAAGGGGGTCTCATACACCAGTTTGGTGTCTGGCTTGGTCGTGACCTTAAAAATAGATTATTATTATTATTAATCAACAAGTAAGTTTTTTTATTTTTTAACTAAATGAATTCTATAAATTTTCCGTAAGCCCTTTTTAACCCCTATTTCATATAATTTGAGTTATTTTATATCTTGCAAAAGTTAAAGAAAGGAAATTCACGCTAAATAAAAAAAATTGTGCGTGTTTTCCAAAAATTAAACAAAAGAAAATTCCCTAAAATTACAAACTATGTAAATATAATTTAATCTTTATTTATACAAACAAGTTAAAATTTGTTGTTTTCAATTTTTTCTTTTTATAACAACAATAAGAAAATAATTTTAATTTATAATAAAATACATTTTTCAAAACATTACAATATTAATACAATTAATCATATAAGAATCATAAAATTTAATTTCAATGAGTTAGTTTAATAGGTATTTAGATAGTTCCATGTCAATAAGTGTTTGGTTTGAATCCTCTTAGGTTAGACACACTAGTTTATACTTAGGTTTATTAGAGATGCATCTATAAATTTGGGGAAGCATCTCCTCGATTTTCCTTGGAGAAAATCACAATATTAAAGTAAAATGTCATGAATTCATAAAACAAAATCATTAAAACATTATCAAAATTTACATCAAAATAAAACTTAAAAATATTGGTGTCAATATCTCAGTCCACACTAGTGTGAAGAAAGAGGTCCATGTAGATATTTGGCTTGCTAGAAAATGAGAGTTACTCTCTTTGCTCCTCACTCCACCAACCACTCTCTACCTTTCTAGTAATGATGGAGCCATCAAACCCTTGCAAAGATACCCTCTATGAGCTCTACCTTATCGGAAAACAATCCCCCTTTCACTCCACCCACCTCCCTTTACTCTTTTAAGTTGGGATGAAAATGTTAATATATTAAGACACTATCATTAAACTCTACCTCATCAAGGAACAACCATCCCCCTCCGATCCATACCTTACCATCCACCCTTTACTTTTTCGACAAAGATGAGCTCATTAACGAAAGAACCTCATCGTACTCTACTCCCTTTCCTACAATTATCTCCCTTTTCTCACTCCTTCCTCCCAAATTCATACCCATCCATCTCAAATTTAAAAAAGCATTAACTTATAAAACAAATAAAATAATAATAATTAAAATAAAATAAAAAAACATTTAAAAAACCTAAAAACCCAAAAATCATTAAAAAAAAAATAGTTTGAAAAATACAAACATTCCCAAACTAGATTTTAAAAAACATAAAAACTAATTAAAAAATTGCCCATTTTCCCATTTACACCCCCTCTCCTCCTCCCATTCCCCACACCCAAACCCCTCCTTTCCCCAACCCCCCATGACCCCTATATCACGCTTGGACTTCCTCCCCCTCTTTTACTCATCCCTCCTCTGCCCCTTCTATTCCTTCCCATCGCGGGCCCACTCATTGAAACCCAACAAGAGCTCTCGAGAGAGGCTAATGGAAGGGGAAAAGAGCGTGTAATTTGTTTATACACACCTTTTTTATACTTTAATTTTTATTTTATCCTTCGTTTTTTAAGGAGGGGGAGGGGTTTTGTGGAGGACTCCTTTAAGCATTGAATTTGAAAACTAAAAAATTGTATTTTTGATATTAAAAAATTTATATTTTTTATATTAAAAAAATTGTATTTTTAATATTTTGTAAAAAATATGGAATTTTTTAATATATAATTATGTTAATTTTTTAATTCTTAAAAAATTTTAATGCTTAATTTTTATAAAATATTCAAATCTCCTTTTTACACAATCATTTCAAAATTAAAAAAATAAAAATAAAAAAGGACGCATACCTTTTTATTGCTTAGAAAATAAATAAAAATTCTCATAAATTGTCATTATGGTCGTAGACTTTCCAAATTGTTATAGTTAAACGAGATGATTGTAACTCTCATACTTCTTTGTCTACGAAAGTATAGATGAATCAACTTGTACGATTGTAACTCTCATAACTAGCATACCCATACCAAGCAGGAAAGGAAACGTCGCCACAAATCTACAGGTTAGGTTACTTAAATATCAAAGATGTGTTTTTTTGAAAGATGTGTTTTTTTGGATGGTCTAAAAATAAATAATAGTTTATTTGCTCAATCTCCCTACATGTATGTATTAATAATTAATTTATTAATATGTATTTAGACTAAATTCTATGCACCATGTCGTACATATTCATATTCTTTAATTAACACAACACAAATTGCATTATCATATATCTACATTTTCTATTTTCAAATATATATATAAAAAAAAAAAAGCAAAAAATGTGGATGTGCCAGTGTTGGATAATATAAAATGTTTTTTTATTTAATCATCTTCATTGTCTTTGCTATAAATATTTTCATCTCATACTAAAGAACACAAATCAAACCTTTAGAATTAGTAGCAATGTTTAAAAAGTAAACAAAAGTGTTGTGAATCATTGAAACAATGTGCACTCATTTCCATTAATTAAAGCATCTATTTTCAGAGTGTGGTTTGGAGTTATACATTCAAACCCATCACAACATTTATCTTAAAAAAATAATCAAAACATTATATAAATTGGTTCTTTGAAGATATTCAACAAAGATTTTAATTTCTTCTTATCACTCATAGTTTTGTGTATCTCCACATTCAACCAATAGTCTCACTTGTAGGTAACAAAGCCACGATCAAAGTAATGGAGGAGAAAGAAGGAAAGGAATTTAAAAACCATCTAATGATAATCTTCTTCTCACTACCTAATAGAAATATATGAGAATTTAAGATTATTATTTGATTTAGAATTAAAGTATTCAAAAATTATCAAATCAATTTATTGGATGATCCATAAAAGGTTCACTCCATACATCTCTTACCTCAAAATATTAAATACATTATATGTTGCTCAAAAGTTAGGTTTCTCTCTTTCTAAAATTGAAGGTATAGGTCTTTTTTCAAAATAACAGGAGCTAGGTATACTTTTATCAGTCATTGATCCTAACACACATGGAGCACTTCTAAATCTAGCAATAACTCTTCTTATTGCAGGGCCATTATGTGCCTATTTTATTCCCAATGACTTAAGTTGAGCAGTAGCATTGTAAGTTGCAGTAGCTATGTTCTTTGTTGTTGTCAGTGGGCCTGCAACATTTATCAAATCGAATTTGGTGGTAAAGTTGTAGAACTCAAGCTAAGAATCAAATTAAACATTTATTCATAGGCATCATTCTTTATGTTTGGGTTTGAATTTGGAAAAACAAGATATGTGAACAATATATGTCCCTACAATTGTATTACAACTTAAATGAGTTCATTCTAGTTTGTATTATATTTCTCTAAGACTCACATTTCCATTTTATATGTAGCTCTTTTGAAATATTTAATAATCAATAATCCTCCCTACATGATAGCAATGATACCTCAAATAATAATAGTGAAAACATAGTGGCATAGAATATGTAAATGTAACATTATAGTCNCTACATAAATAATAATGACCACCAAAATAATTCATTTAAAAAAAACATATCTCTTTTTATATTTTTATTATTTTACTTGTAAGATATATTATATTAATTATTATTCATTTGGAAAAATAATGATGACCACCTCTAACTAAGAGAAAATTAAAAGACATCTCCTTTTATATTTTTACTTTTAAAATATAATATATTAATCATCATTCATTTGATTATAGATCAAAATATTAAATCAACATGTAAAATGTCCCATCTATCATTATAAATGATAGATCAAAATGTGAAAACAACATGTAGGATGCCCCATATTTTATTATGAACCAAAATATTAAATCAACATGTAGGATGCCATATCTGTAAATTTAAAGATATGCATGGCTTTAAAAGAAAATAAAAATAAAATAGTATAGTGTAAGGTGGAGAGGATATGATTTTACATGTTTGTGGTATGTTATTAGTCTAAAACTAAAAGGAATTCCCTAGGATTCTCATAAAAGAATAAGGTGGTATCTAAAAATAAACAACCTTTAACTTTATACATGAAGTTTATATATTCAAATATAATTACAATTTAATCTTATACCAACTAAAAAAAATTCAAATATAATTATAATTTAAGTTTATACAAATCGAATCAAAATGTTTTTTAATTTTATATATGAAGTTTATATATTCAAATATAATTACAATTTAATCTTATACCAACTAAAAATATTTCAAATATAATTACAATTTAAGCTTATACCAACCAAACCAAAATATTTAAGAGATTAAAAAGAATATTTAAGAGATTAAAAAGTTATACTTTAAGATAAATATCTTAATTTTTTTTAAATTTAATAATATTGAATATTTAATTTTATTAATAATAAGTGATTTCTAATAATCCTTACAATTTAATTTAATCTTATACTTTTTTTTGTAAATAAAAGGTTGGATCCTATTGTATTAATATCGGCAAAAAACATATATGTAGGTGATGCCAGTTGTCCCGCCTAAGCAGGAAACCGGGACAGTTGGGCATCCATGTCCAAGTATCTTCCTGTTTGCAGAGTAAACAAAAGTCGTCCAAGATATCTCTGCTACGTCCCGCCCGAAGGAAACCGGGACTAGCAGGCCAAGTCCTAAAACTGATGCTATTGTCTAGAGCTAATAGACAATTATATTTATCTAGCCTAAGGCGTAAACTGAAATAACTGAACCAAAAACAAAGTCCGGGACTGCATATCAGATAACCTCTGAGCTCGGGTGTGTGTCGTCGACCGTTGCTGAGTGCTTCCATCGTGCAGGAAAGGCGTAGACTCTGGCGCAAGTCGGGCATTGCTTCTTTGGTGTGGCTCTCGAGTGCGCTGCAAAGAACATGTCAAGGCGCTGCTCGAATCTTGCCATGCGAAAGACCTGGTCCTCAAGCAGATTCCTCATCTCAAAGAGGAGATTGAGATAATCCCATTCCGTTGAAGTTTGCTGCTCTGGCCGATTGCTGTCCACGCGCTCCTCTGTGGTGGCCGCTCTTCCGCCCTGCTCGTTGGGTGCCTCTGCTTCCCTGGTGGGCTCGAGGGGAGGTTCTTCCACCACATAGCAGGGTGAGTAAGGCCTTTCTTCACCTGTGATGCCCTCTACCGGTTGCGAAGGACCAGCCAAGCCAAAAGATGTGCATGGGTGCCAAGTTACAGGCACGGCGAGCAGGGTGTGCTCCGGCTGATTTCCTGAACCTCCTGCCGGAATCCTCTCCTCACCGAACGCTCTTGGAGGCCTCCTGAGCTTATGTCTGCGTCTTCTGCTGGCCATTGCCATTGCCCTTTCAAAAGTTTCCTTTCNAATTCTTGGCATGTTGCAGTCCCGATGAGTGCTCCCAGGGCTCTCAGTTGGAGTCGCAATATGAGAAAATCGATCGTGGTGCTGGTGCGCCTGGGTGTTCGAGGGCAGTCGACTGCCAAGTCTACCGACTCGTATAATGAACGTTGAGACGGTGGCTATGGCTATGACCGCATCCATCTTTTCCACCATTAAAACCCACTGGTTAGTGCTGGTACTCATCACTTGCGCGAGGGGTCTCAGCCCTTGAATGCTCCTGTGTGTGTGCATGGCTCGTTAATGGGCGAGTTGACGGGAGCCGGTGGATGTATTAACTTCACGTCCTAGCTCCCCTCCACGCGGCTGCATTGCCCTCCCTGTCACCCCATCCGGGGAAATTTAATCTTATACTAATCTGAATAAAAAAATTCAAATATAATTACAATTTAAGCTTATACCAACAATACCATTATACAATTAAGATAAATATCTTATTTTTTTAAATTTAATACTGTTGAATATTCACTTTTATTAATAATAAGTGATTTCTAATAATCCTTACAATTTAATTTAATCTTATACCAACCTGAATAAAAAAATTCAAATATAATTACAATTTAAGCTTATACCAACAATACCAAAATATTTTAGAAATTAAAAAGTTTTATTTTAACATTTTAAATTTATAAAATTAAGATCACCCAGATGGGGTGACAAATGGCAAGAGAGGGGGGACAGGTGGCAGGAGCAGCTAGCAGGGAGAGTTAATACCCCAAGCCGCCACCCTCGACGCTATTAACTCCCCATGGAATACACCATAGGGGATATTAACTCAGTGCGCCTGCGAAAGCCCATGGAGGAGCGATCCAGCCATGCCACTGGTACTAGATGCTTGAACCAGTCCCGTCATCCTTCAATGGCGATGGGAGGGACTTCAATGGCACTCAGCGGCATTAAAATTGACCAAGGTGCATGTTCTCGCCCAATGTTTGATAGCTACCACCTTTGTTATGTGCTTCTTGGCCCTCCTGGCCTCTTCGCTTACCTCCAGTGCGACCTCTGTATTTCCTTAGACCAACATCACCCTCATTCCCTAGTTCTCACCATGCCCCGAGACAGAGGCAAGCCAAGGCGTTCCACCAGGAACAAAAATGCCTTCACTGGAGATAATCGGCTCACAGCTTCTCAGAGAGCCTTGATAGCTCATTTCAACCAACCCCACAGACCCTCCAGTAAAGCTCAATCCACCCTGCGCATTCCAAAAGAGGAAAACCCACCTACCTCGCCTCAGACTCAAGCTCAATCTCCCTTATGCATTCCCAAATCAAAAACCCTGTCCCCAACTAAGCTTTCTCCTCAGCCATCCCAGCTCGCTTTGGCTTTCCCCAACACAGCCAAAGAGGAAGCACTTTCATCACCTCAGCATTCAGGCACGAAGGTGGAAGAGGTTGAGCCACCTCCTCAGCCTGGCCCGAGCCTGGTATAATTGCAAGGGTCCCTTGCGACTCTCAGCCCCTCCACCTCCCGCGACTTTTAGCCACGCTGGTGGGAAGGGGACTGCATTGTGGAGGAGGAAATGCCCCCAAGTTGGCAACTAATAGGAGATGGGCAAGACACAGGCAAGGTCGGTGCTGAAGAAGGAAATGAAGGGGCTAACGATGGCAATGATGGTACTGAAGACATAGGCAAGGTCAGTGCTAAAGAAGGCAATGATGGTGTTGATGATGGCTCACACCACACGTTTCATCTCACAACAGAGCACTTGGAGCTTCTCTTTGACATCCGACAGTGGCAGGATGAGCAAGTGCACGGCCAAAGAACCATCCATCAGTGATTAGATCTATTATTCGAAGCACTCTCAGACGCTCCTTCTCAAGCTCAATGCCCCACCTGCAAGCAGAAGTTCGTCCTGGCCTACACCGTCCATGGACATCCAGGTTCCCCAAAGGCTTGACGTGGCCCACCCCTGTCTCTGGTTCATGTCAATTCTCATTTTCAGAATGAATAGTGATTTTCTTTTTACTCCTTTTTACAGTTTTGTAACCATCATAGAAATGGTGGCTATGAAAGAAGTCTTCCCTAGGCTAGTTAAGGGGAATGAATCTCCTGTTAAAATTCTCAGCTTTTGCTCCATTTTTTGTAAACTGAAACTCTGCCATTATAGTCATACCATCGTTTGGAGCCACCTGTTCTAGTTTCCCTTATGTGGCGGAACAGGTGGATGCCAAACGATATACAGATGTACACTCATGATGATATAATATAAGGTTCTCTCTCTTTATTTACAATTTTTATTTTTTTATAAAATTAAGATAAATATCTTCTTCTTTTTTAATTTAATAATGTTGAATATTCAATTTTATTAATAATAAGTGATTTCTAATAAACCTTATCCTACAGCCTGATCGATGAAGAATGTTATAATATTAAAAAGTGTTGGACAAGTCACATAGGGTCCTATGAAAATGGTGGATCCTGCAATAAAAACCATGGGAGAACCTCACCAATTAACGATGTAGCTTAGCCATTTCTTTGGAGGATATCTGCTCTTGTTTTGGCAGTTTTACTTTTTTTAGTTTTTTCAAACCTTCCTCTCACTACTTTGGCAGACACTGTAACTATAGCCATGGGAGGACCTTGCCTTTTTAATGATGGAGCTTAGTATTTACAGTGGAGGCTTCTATCTCTCTAGATTTAGTTTACTGTACTAGTTTTTTAGTTCATTCTCCATTCACCTCGACTCTTGAATGTTCTGCTCTGTCCATTTAATTTAGTGGGACCACGTTTTACGTTCGATGGAGGCAGTGTGGGTCCTTCATTACCTCGGCTTTTTTGTGAGAAAAGGTATTAACGAGTCTTGTCAGGAGTTCTGTCTTTTCACCAAGAGATTTTTAGCAGTCGTTGGTCATTGAAGGCTTAGTCACCTTCCACTAGAGAAGCTTCCCCATGGAAGCTGAAGTCAACGCCCTCATGGGGGCGGATGACGAAGCCATCTAGAGGAGGGAGGGTCTTTTCGTCTCGACAAATGAGCTTGCATTTAATGTGAGTCTTAACTCATTTCAGGGGACAGTAAAGACACAGACCCTCCTACTTTCACGGCTAAACCTTGGGAGGAAGCTCGGTTCTTACAATCCATTACTGCTCTTGGTCCAGGGAGTTCAGCTGCCAGACAGAAAGTGGATTTTCAACCTGCTAAACCACCAAAAGATTCAGGGAGGTTGTCGGGTGGTTATGGGAGGGTGAAGGGCAGCTTGGCTCGGGGAACTATCGATAGGAATCTGACTAGTTATGGCATTTACAGAGCTAAACCTTGGATCTTGAATCGCTCTAAGCGCACACTAATGTTAGGGGAGAATATTGGTCTAGAGGACATTGTTAGCTTGGCACTATGTGCATTGGTGGGGAGATTCTCGTATCGCTCTAGGTGGAAAATGCCTCTGGTTGAGTGGGTAAGCTCTACCTGGTACCCACTTTTGGGATATATGCCTGAAGTTGTTTTCTTGACTAAAGGATGGTTCGACTTCCGGTTTAAAAGTGTCGAGGATTCTGTGAACATTTTGGAAAAACCCTGGATTTACGATGGAGGAAGCTTGATGCTTAAGCGGTGGAGGGTGAGTTTTGACCTGACACAAGACTATTTTCACTTTAGACATCTTTGGTTGTTATTACCTAGACTGCCACTGCATTTTTGGAATGCAAAGGCTTTAGAAGCCATTGGAAATGCCCTCGGTAAATTTTTAAAGGTTGACGATATGGCACTCTTGGCACCGAATAAAAGAATAGGAAGAGTCATGGTAGAAATTGATATCCATGCTGGAGTGTTGGAGTCTTTAGAGATTTTTTGGAGAGGACACCATACAACGCAAACTCTGGACTACCTGGGTATTCCTTTCAGGTGTTCTTTGTTTCGGAAGACTAGTCACTTGAGGCGGGATTGTCAGGGAATTTTTGAGGAGGAGGTATCAAAAGGGACTTTGTTGGAAAATACAACTCGTGTTGAGTCGTTGGGATTGGATTCTCGCTGGTTTAGCTCGAGCTATACTGATGTTCCAGATATAAACCAAATGACCCAGTTGGACACTGTTACGGGTAAGTTGAAATCCATTTTCCCTACTCTCTTTTTTTCTTTATCGACCTGGCAAAGAAATGAGGTGGAATCCTCTAGTCTCTTTAGAGTGGGAGGGGAAAAAATGAATGACACTGCATTTAATCGGGTCATGACAGGCTCAATAAAACCTGTCCTTCACACTAATTACTTGGACGGGGGCGGCCCTTCACACTAATTACTTGGACGGGGGTGGGTTATTAATTATGTTGTCACTGCTGACTTCCGGGGAGACAAAGGACCACCTTTAGACACAGGGGGGATAACATCACTCTGGTTCGCTACTCTTCTGGTGGTTTGGGCTCTCCGAGAGGGGTTACCAAGTGTTTGAATGGTTCTGGTGAGGACAACATCCTCCCGGGGTGTACGTAACCATATATGGGGGATAGTGCCATCGGGGAAGTTCTAGAGACCCTGATTCCCTCCTACATAGAGGCTCTATCATCAATACCTTTACCTACCTTTCTGGGGAAGGAATGTTTACAACATACATGAATATGAGGGGGGTTCAAGACAGTCGGGTCCTTCGGGGAAGAATTTTGGGAAGGAGTACAACTGGTCAAAGGGTTTGGCGTTTGAAATTTATGCTATTAAAACTCAGAGTGCAAGGAAAAACAAGGATGAAACTGTTCAATTTTCTGTTGAGTCACACCTACCCATCATTTGTGAAAATGGGGCGCTTAGAGGCATGAAAGACCTTGCAAGAGAGAAATCATAATTTTTCTCTCACTAAACATTAGAGGGTTGGGGGGGATCCTAAAACCCACCTCCCTTCAAAGACTTCTTCGGAGGAATTCACCAGACATTATTTTCCTACAAGAAACTTTGGTGGAGGAAAAAAAGGCATGGGCCTTTACAAATTAGTTTCGACCTTCTTGGCTCTCATGTGTTGTAAGTTCAGTTGGATCTTTGGGGGGTTTATTATTCGAAGAAGAGGTCGCCTCTTTAGTGAGTGAAGTCTGGTAGGATCCTGCTCATTTGGTTGAAAGTGATGTTCAGTAGAGATTAGTTCTAAAGTTGAAGTCATTAAAATTTCGCATAAAATCTTGGGCAAAAGATTTAAAATAAAAAACAAGAAGAAAGGTTATTTTGATTGGTGTGAAATTTGAAAGACTTATTTCTGGAAGCGCCACAGGAGGATAGGAGTAGTGATAGGGATACTCAATTAAAACTTCTGGAGGCCGAGCGAGACAAAATCTTACTAGTTGAAGAAGACTTGTGGCGACAAAGAAGCAGAGCCATCTGGATAAAGAGTGGTGATAAGAATACAAAATTATTTCACATTTTTGCAAGCTTTAGAAGGAACAAAAGCATATTTGGGAGAACAGGGATGAGAGTGGTGAACTTCATTCTGGCCAGGGTGATATCAAAAAGGAAGTTGTCAATTACTTTAAAAACAATTATGAGGAGTCTGCCCATGTGGTTATTAACGATCAAGTTGATACTGCCAGTCTTTATGATCGTTTTGTCAAGGATGATGATACATTTCTATTAGACAGACCTTGTACGAAGTCAGAACTTTGGGAGGTCCTCAAGTATTTTTCCAAAGACAAGAGCATGGGGACCGACGATTGCATTGTAGAGTTCTTTATCCACTTCTTTGATTTAGTGGGAGATGATTTACTAGAAGTGGTGGAGGATCCTAGGACTCGAGGCTTAGTGAATATGTCATTCAACGCGACCTTTTTGACTTGTATCCCAAAATTTAATAATCCATCATCTTTTGGTGATTACAGACCAATTTCTTTGTGTAATTTATGTTAGATGATGATTTCAAAGATAATTGCAAATAGGATAAAGACTATTCTTTCTTGCTCATTGTTGGAGGAACAGTCAGGTTTTTTAAAAGGTAGACAGATCTTGGATGCAATAGGCATGGCACAGGAGTTCTTGCATAGTATAAAGGTAAAAAATTCAAAAGATATGATCTTAAAGCTAGATCTTAAGAAAGCTTATGATTGCATCAATTGGGATTTTTTACGAATGACTCGCATTCAAACGGGCTTTAGTATTCCTTTCAAAAACTGGATCTTGAGTTATGTGACCAGTGTAAACTTCGTAGTCCTTATAAACGGGGAGACTACACAAATGTTTCAGAGTGGTAGAGGCTTGAGACAAGGTTGTCTGTTATCTCCTCTGCTATTCATTTTAATCATGGAAGGATTTAGCCTGCATTTAAAGAAAGGAAAGGATGAAAGAATGTTGTCAAGGGTAAAGGTCTCCAGATTAGTCAAGATTTTGCATTTGTTCTTTGTGGATGATGTGCTAATTATGACAAAAGAAACTGCTGAAGAGTGGAAAGAGATAAAAAATATCTTACTGATTTTTTGTAGTGCCTTCGATCTGCTAATAAATTGGACAAAATCTACCTTCTACTAAGTTGGAATCCAAAGCGAGACTTTAGGAAATTTAAACGAAATTTTTCCTTATAATTTCAAGGATCTAGCAAAGGGTTTTCGATATCTTGGATACTTCTTAAAGGAGGATGCTTACAATACTGTGGACTAGAGATGGCTCCTTATAAATATTGAAACAAGGATCAATATGTGGTGTAATAGATGGTTGTCACTGGGTGGCCGCTACACACTAGTCAAATCTATTCTTGAAGGACAATCTATCTACTGGATGGCATTGGCTGCCATACCAGCATCAATTTTGGAAAAGATAAGGAAACAAATTTTTAGTTTTCTTTGGTTAGGTGACGGTGGGAAAAAGCATAAGCATCTTTGTAGCTGGGAAGTTTTAGCAAAACCAAAACATATGGGAGGTCGGGGATAAGAAATATCTTCCTTTTTAACAGAGCCTTGGCTACAAACTCTTTGTGGTGAGTCCTGATGAAGGATGGATTTTGGAACAAGGTGATAAAAGACAGATATCTTCCTCAGTGATCGGTAGTCACTTGGCTTAGATCGACTTCAGCCACAGTGGCGTCTGCCTCTCAGACTTGGAAGAACCTTCTGAAGTCCTTGCATTTGATTACTCATTGGCTGAGTTGGAGACCGGGGTCTGGTCACTCAGTATTGTTATGATTGGAAAGCATTTTGGGACTAGGGAATTCATCTTTTTTAATTCATCAAATTATATCTTAATTGAAAATAAATAGCATGGTTTATCTCTACCAGGCTATAGGAAAAACTAGACTGGATATTTTGTTAGATCATTGGAAAACTAGTGAGGAGATCGGCCTTAGTGAGAACTTAGCAGTGGAATGGGATGCATATTGCAAGGAATTAATTGGAGCGGGGGTGCAGTTACAGAATTAAGAGGATGCGCTCATTTGGACTAGGGAAGACATATCTAGTAGCCTTACTGTAAAAAAATATATATTGTGCTTTTGCAAAAAAGAAGTGGCAGCATGTTATTGGGGGTTGGAGAAGACATATGTGGAAGTGGGATATGGCACAAAAAATTAAATTAGTCACATGGTTATACATTGAGAATAAAATTTTAACCTGGGATACATTGCAAATAAAAGGTTGGGAAGACTCAAACATATGCAATTTGTGTTCAAAAGATGCAAAATCTGTGTATCATTTATTTGTAAATTGCAGCTTCATTCAGGATGTTTGGAATAGGATAAAAAGGGAGCTAAACATTATGATTATCTTGGAAGGAAGCTTGTTATTTGGGTACTATAAAAATTGGGATAGAAAGGAGTCTTCTTTCATTACTCTCCCATCCCTCCTATGTTGGTTTTTTTGGTTGGAGTGGAATAAAAAAAAAATCGATGGAAGGAATCCTTCTACCCTTTCTGTAGTTTTTAAAATTCAAGCAAACCTAGCACTTCATACAGATACACTGAAGAAGGCTATTCCTCGTTTAGTTCAAATCCCAAGTTTAACTACTACAATAGTCAGTTGGTTTGATGGAGTAGCGCAATTAAGTGATCAAAGGTGTGGGGCAGGGGGATTGATAAGGATCAATGAAAACTCGGTTTATAAGTGGAACTTCAATTGCATCATTGGGACAAATACCAGGGAAGAAGTGCTAGGAGCGTGGGTGACTCATATCATGGTTGTGCATTTGAATATTGAAGTCATCCAGGTAATTGGCGACTCAAAGATTATTATTGATTGGTTGAAGGATAGAGGAAAGCTACATGTTGCCTCTTTGATGGGGTGGATGGACAGAACTATCAAGCTCAAAAAATCATTTAGGGATATCTATTACACACATGTTTATAGGGCGCTAAACAAGGAAGCAAAGTCTATCTCGAAAAGGCTATGACGAAGACCGAAGGAAGGATAGAATACAATTTGTGTGTTGATGGAAATGATGGGCCTACCCTCTTTTTTAATATTTTTTAAATTCTTAACAGTTATATATTTTGGTCTCCCCAGTCATCTGAGAATTTTGAGGACAATTCTCTCTTTATATTTTTTTTCCTCAGATTTCCCTTCTTGGCATAGATATTAGTGAATCATAGATGGGTCAATACTTTCCATGAGTTTTATGGGTTATATACATCAATATGGCTTCAGTTTTGGTGTACTAAAAGATTCAGATCAGAGTCATATAAAAAATCTCTTTATAAGTGAGGGTTTTTTTTGTAAATGTCAAGAATTTTTGGAGGATTTCCATGTCAACATGAACTATGGAGATGTTGAAAATGTGTACACAATTATATTTCTAATATAAATCAGTAATTTTTCTGTTGAAAAAAAAAAAAAGTCACATAGCATATAAATTTTGCTTTTATAAATACACACTTCACAAAGTTTTAACAATGCATGGCACAAATAATGCATTGTATAATAAACAGAACGTAAACTGGTCCATTTGAGTGCATTTTTTTATTATATAATCATAGAGTGTTACTGATCCAGGAGGATCTAAGGAACCCTTATAGAGGTTTAGAAGGATCTGGAACGTTCATAGAGGTCCCAAGGGATCAAAAAAGGTCAAAATATGAATATATCAAATGATCAAGAAAACAACATCAATGTGCAGAGCTAGTCGCCATATTTCCAACAGTGTGAACGACGCCTCAAACGGAGATCATATCCGAAAATTATGCTTAGTCAAATTTTAAGTTTTGTTAAATGAAAATAAGTCAAAGGGTTAGGGTGACACGTAGCACAACCGTACAGGTACACATGGCAGGTGAGGTGTTCGAATTCCAGGTTGACGTGTTCCAATAATTGATAGACATGTGGCAGAGGACAACCAATGAGAGGGTGTCATGTGGCAACCCCATGAGAGGTTTTTTTGTAAAAATTTAATGGAGGAGAGGGGAATCGAACCCCCGACTTCTTACCAACCGATGTCTCCACACAACATGCCACTATAATGGTTCTTATTTATCTGTGGAAAAGAATTTATTTGAATTCAAAATTTGTTACAAATGGCGAAGGAGAGGGCCAAGGGCATAGCCCCCGACCCTCAGTCACATTATATACCTGGAAACCATGCCTAAATGTGTGTGTGCGAGGGTTATTTTAATATATGCCACGAAACTATATGTTATGTGGTTTGTTACAACCACTTTTACCAAAGTTAACTTCGATAATTAGGTATTGAACATAGGCAGAAGCTTCTCTAATAGTCGTACGATAGTAAAACGTCATAGCAGAACTAGTAGCTACTTGTACTAAAAAAGGAAGGAGTGGGCTAACTCGGGAGAAATCTTCCCTCCCGAGTTATTTTTTCGGCAAGTTTTCGGACGACATGCTTTTAAATTTTCGTCCAATCCAGAACTCTGATCGATTTTTTGAGCATTTGAGTTGGTTTAAAATGGGGCAAACCCCCCGAGGTAAGGTTATGAAATGCATGGAACTTTGATCCATGCGAAACTTAGACCACCTCTGAAAGTTTGGCCAGATTCGGGTCCGTTTTTTTACCTGAAAAGAAAAACTCAAGAGGGAAGATTGCTCCCGAATTAGCCTACTCCAAAAAGGAATCTTTAATCATTAGATCATCTCAACCCTATAAACAAATATTCCATGTACTCCAATATGCCACAACTTTATTAAGTGGGTTTTTAATATTTTTTTAACAATATTATAACCCCCACTCCAATACATGCGCATAAGCCCTATTATAATGGGTTTTGTTGTGCAACGACCCATATTCCATACTATGCCATGTATTATAGCCTTGAGACTTGGTTAAGTGGGTTTTGTACATAAATACATTTGTTATTTGTTGTAATATGGTTGTGACGCCTATGCTAAAGATAGCATATGGCTTATCCATTGTAACTTAATCATTTAATAAGTGGTTGGGATCGAATGAGGGGCCTCTCCTATATAAAGAGGCACCCATCCTATTGTAAAACATGTATATGACTACACAACATTGGTATATAGAACACACTCATGTATGAGAGAACACTTGTGTGTTGAGAGGATTTGTGTCATTTTTCTTCATATAGAGTTTTAACTCGTTTGTAAGAGTTAGGAAGAGGTTTTCATGTCCAAAGTCTTGTATTTTATCTATTTATGTAGAGATTATGTGTCGTTTGCATAAGTTGAGAAAGTTTGAAAGCCTTGTATTACCTCTTTTTTGCAGATCTTTGGTCGTTTGTGTGAGTTAAGAAGAAAGACAACGTTGTATTACTTCTTTTTGTACATAGATTCTTGTGATATTTTGTATGAATTAAGGGGATGACATCATATAGAGCTTTCTTATGTGCTCATTTGTATGAGTTTGTAATTGATAGATTATTCACATGGAAATTCTCATTGTTGAGAATATTTCATTTATGTATCATTTCGTCTTGAGTTTTATGGATCAAACATTCACGTGATAAATTGCAAATAGGTCAAATTGGTCCTTTAATTTCCCGAATCGGGTCGGGCTGAATTAATATCAAAGTATCATTAACATTTGTAGATCAAGTTGCTCGAGAACTCATTTGGTATTTTCATATCAGCTACTATATTCAATCGTATGGTATTACACGAGAATCATCATGGCTAGAACATTTGTATCAAAATATTGAAGGGGGGAAGGAAGGTCTTTATGTGCATGTCAATTGATTGGTCATGTTGGGTCTTGATCGCCTTCATGATATTCTTAATTCTAGCTAGAGGCAGGTTGTGGGCCTTGAAGTCCCACACCTTCTCCACCTCCCTCATTTGGTCACCCCAGAAGGTCTAAAGTTGTTGATGGTATGATGCTAATTGTGGGTGTGGAGGACCACCAATGGGATGGGATATGTATGGATTTGTGTCATAACCCACTTGAGGTAGTGTCAATTATGATCTTTGAATTCAACCCAAACACCATTTTCTGAGGGTCTTGTGTATTTTTGACACTTGGGGTTTGTTTTCATGGATCTGAAACAATATCAATACCTTAATTTCAGTTGAAATCCAGGACAAAGCTTGGAAAAAAAAAAATTCTGATATCATTGAAATGCATGCATGAGAGTGAAAGTTTGGGGTGGGGTCTTATTTCACATGTTGTTTCCGACCTCAACCGCCTGTCTCTTATGACCACCTTACAGAATCAATATTGAAGCAATATTAAAGCGGGAGGAGATAAGGGGAAATCAATATAAGCAGTATGAGATAAGGAACAATCAATGTTACAGATGACCTCGCTGTCAAATGATACTTGAATGACATGGAGAGCAGATATGTGGTATCTTTATATAGGTTTCAGATAGACGACGAAATCCTATGAGGAACCTCCCCTTAAAATAACACCTTCGACATAATTATATAGTTTTCTTTATTTCTTGGCTTCTGCATTAAAGCCACAACCATGTTATTGAAAATTGTTTTTCAATTTCATTTAAAAAAAAAAAATCTTCTTCTTCACTTTAAAAAACTCTCATTTTCCCTCGTTAACATGTTAGCTTGTTCTTTTATTGACATCTATTTCTTTAATTTCTTAAACCTTTTTCAACTTATTTGTCTATGTATAAATACTCCTTTTGTTATAATCATTATGTTTTCTACTTCCCTGTGTTATTATTTTGTGTACTCATTTTATTGTGTACTCATTTTATTTTGTCTTTAATTATTTTCTTTTTCTTATTTACCATTTGATGAGTCTATGCTGAAATTTGGATATATTATTTTCTTTAAACATTAAATAGTGATTTATTTCTTCAACTTTGAGATGCTAATCATTTAGTTTTTTTTAAACTTTGAGCACCTTTTTAAATAGAAATCACTTCTTGTGTTATTGAAATTGTTTTATAACATGTACATTAAATACTTTTTTGTTTTGTTTGAATGCTTCATCGATCACCTTACTACACCATATATTGTGTGATTCAACTTACTGCAACATATATTTTGTGATGGTGGTGTACATATACAACTTTTGTGTGTGAAAAATTGTGAGTCGCCATATATTGTGTGATTCACCTTACTACAACATATATTATGTGATGGTGGTGTACATATAAAACTTTTATGTGTGTAGAATGGTGAGGAACGAGGGAGAGAGATTTATCACACTTGTTATGATTTGAGCACTATGAAGGATAGTATAGTGTGTGACTTTTTGAACATTTAGTTGATTATGCTCTATGTAGGGTGGTCACCAAACTTGGCACTACAACATGTCATTGACTTGCAGTATTGATGGAAAAAACTCATCGTGCAAGCAAGTAAAAATTAAAATATTGGTGTTAGGTACAATGAAAGCATTCAAGAGTTGTGGAAAAGATGAACCACTAGATAAAACACCCATAATTTGTAACTCTAATGTCTATATGTCTTTCTATTGTATGTAGCTCTCAGTTCATTCATTCCATCTTGTTTAAATATTTATACAACTTGCCTCCTCCCAAAATACATATGTAGGGACTTTGTCACTCAAGATTCTTTTTCACATGGTAATCATGGTTATTATTAGCTACTATGAATAGTTCCTTTCTCAATGGCTATGGTATAGGTGTGCATTCATAACTATCAATATCAACTCCAATTTCATGAGTATATGGTTTTGTTGAGCTAACAACAAATCCCCATGCTATTTTCGACTCCAACATCTAATGAAGGAAAAAATAACATGGGGACCCTCCTTTAATTTGGATTTCTCAACTTTCATGCACTTCTCTATACATTGTCTTCCTTTACTCTGAAGCTTTTATTATGAAGTTTGTCATCGTTCTTTTCCCTTTGATCTCACTAGGCTCTTCAAAGGCTTTCTTTGTTATTTTTGTTAGCCTCTGATTAAGTTGTTTTTGCCCCTTATAAATCCTTCCAAAAATTGTACAAACTATCTTCTCGCATCTTTCATAAATTTTCTCCTTCACATTATATCTTACATTATTTCTCTTTATCTGTGACACATCATGTCACACTTAAACTTTATTTCAGTGCGACTCGTCTCACTTCCTTAAAGTTTTATTTATCACAATAAATAAATATTCCATCCATGCAATGTATCGCATCTCCCAAATGTTTCTATCCTTGCAATCTATCACATATCCTCAAACTTTTTATCTTTGTGATGTTTCACATGAGACCAATATTTCCTTCTTTGTAGTGTCTCACACCAAATTTTATGTTTATGTGATATGTTGTGTTGCACCAAACTTTATCATAATGTGATACATCACGTCGCCGGACTTTCTATCTCCATGACAAATTCATTTATTGCATGGACCAAAGAGTTTGAAGGGAGATACATGTCTTACACAAAAACAGTTTTAAGTTGTGATGCATAATGATCCCAAGACATGTCGCACTCCAAGATTATTTTAAGTATGATACACATAAATCTTATCGCATCATCCTAACGTTCTAAAGGGAGCAACACAAGAGTTTTACACATAATTTAAATAAGGGTGTGATGCATGTTTTCCTGATTAAAAAAGTTAGTGACTCACTTAAGAGACTAAGTGGCACATAAAATAAGACATGTTGCATCCAAATATTTTTTCAAGTGCGACATTGGATGCATCACTCCCATTTTCATGAAGGCTATGACAAAGTTGAACTAACTTCATAGCAAAACATTTGTCTATGGAAAAATTTGATCAGATAAACACCTCACACCTTTACTATGATTTCACCTTTTAACAGTGTGTGGGAAGAAACCCTAAATCTTGTCAACAATGAAGTGATTGCCTCGTTTTAGTTTTTATCAGCTTATCTTGCATGAGCTTTCTTTCAAGGAGGATCATCAATGAAAGTCACAAACTTCATTTTATCTTTGAAATCATATAGTGATTTGAAGTGAACTGGTGGAAATGGTTATTGGAAATATGGGCATAACTTGAATTCCCCCCAGTGCAGAAAAACCATCCATTATACTAGGGATACAATCAACAATCTAAAATTTGCAGAGCAGGATGCAACCAATGAACTTGGTACTACACATTTCAAAAAGGAAAGTGGTGAGGTTAGGGAGTTGAAAGAATAGATTTCTAGCTTGAAGAATGCAATGGAAAAAAGGAAGCAAAAGTTAGGTAGAGAATGAAGTCTAGGTTTCTCACCAATTCATCCATGAATGCAAACCAGGGGAGATGTCCAATTACATGTCAAGCACAAAGAGCCTATGAAATATGTTGTCAACATAAATGTGTGGAACAATATCATTAAATGACAAAAGATATCCCATTGGCTTAACGATGCCATAATATCAAATAACCCTTTAAACTTATGTATCAAGACTTTGGGATATATATTTTTACCACTTTTAGGGAGGAATCAAGATCAACTATAAAATTCTAAAGTGCATATTTAAAACAATGCATGGACTATGCTCATATGCAAGTTCCAAGCAAAGAAGAAGGGATACCCACATGTGTAAGAATCATCAGCTGTATTGTGTAGAAGAGTAGTGCCAAAATCATGATGGCTTGTAAACTGCTTGTTGAGGTACAGCAACTTTAATTTTGTTGCAAGTGAGAGGAGGCCTCCCCTACCCCAAAATTGGTCTCTAATTAGCACAATCCTCTGCTATGTAGGAGCCTATTGTTAATTCTTTGTCTACCTTGAGTTATTTGGGGGTTTGATATTAATTGATGATGTGAGCCTAATGTTAATTCTTTGTCTACCTTGAGTTATTTGGGGGTTTGATATTAATTGATGATTGTATACCTTGAATGAGTTTGTTTCTTAGAACTTGTTGAATGAATAACTTAAATGAAGAATGCATATTCATTCTACATCATCTTGCTTGCATGTTGCTCTTAATGTCTTCATCTTTATTCTCTTGTATGTTGATATTACTCTTCAATTCCAAAATCTTGACTAGAATCGCAAGATCACTAATCCTTCCTTTGAGTTTGAGACTTGGTCAATGCAACTTTCTAGAAACTTATCTACAACACACATGATTATCTTTGAACAAACCCAACACTCATTCATAAGTTTGTTGAAGGAAGAGAATGGAATGTTTAATATATAATGACAAGTGCCTCATTACTTGCATAACTTATCTCATCTTCTCTATGGTTGCATGAATAGGTTTGTAGGTCCACTTCATTTACATGACTGCTCAAGCCTTGAAATGCATGTGGGGAATCCCTTGATCTTCTTCCTCTTGTCTATAATTATCTCTATGCGGATCTTGTCTATCATTTGAAGCCAACAATCAGCATTATGAACTAAGCCTTGTCTTTCCCAAACCTAGGCTAGATTTTTTTCTTCTTTTTTATTTTATTTTTAATTGTATATTTTTATTTTATTTTTAATTGTATTTACTTCTTTCTTTTTATTTTTATTTATTACTTTTGTAATTATTTATTTCCATTTGTATTTTTCCCTTGGTTTCGCATAACCACATGGTTTTGATTGCACATGGTAATTTCCCATAGTTTTTGTTCCCCATGGTTTTCCCCAAAGTTACCCTTGATATTTATTTTTTACATAGGAAAAATCAAGTTTACTTTAGATATGTTCTTACATGGGTCAAATTTGTTTTACATGGGTAGATTGTTTTTACATGGTATGTTTTGCATAAAACCCTAATGTATAATATGTACATTCTCATTCTTTTTTCTACTCCCGTAAAATTAGAAACAATTTGACTTTTTGTTTTTTATGTATATATGTGTATATATATTAGTTTATTTCTTTTTGGTTTTTATGTTAATCTTATTTTTGACATTTTCCCAGTAAGTCTTAGGTTGTATATTTTCATTTTATTTTTCTTATTTAATTTCATTTAGTTTCATTTTTTTAATTTAAATTTTCCATTTTTTCCCCTCACCCATTAGAATTCAACTTAATATTTCCCTGGCATATTCCCATTGGTCTTCGCCTTCACTTTACGGTAAATTCCCATCAAGAATTACCATTAATAAATACCTCCTACTTTTCCAAGAATCGCTTCCCTCGACAAACCTTTCTTCATTCTCGAAATCCCCTCTCCCTTCACTGAATACCCTTTGAAACTCAACATTATCAATTTAATATTTCAAGCCATCTGGAGATTTCATTGGACTCAATCCATCGGGATGAAGAACTCATCGGAATCAAGTTCATCAGAAACCTACATGATCGAAGCTCACCTTATCACTTCTTAAGTTGACCTCCAACCATCAAAATCCGATGAGGTCATCGGGAAGACTTATCAACCATATGATAGATTTACATTAGCCATCAAAATACATCACTTTGGTTAATATTGTATGAATTTTTCCATTGGGATGAGTTACCATCGGAGTTGGAATTTACCAAGACCTACCTTCACCTTCCAACCAGGGGACCCTGATAAGCCATCAGAAGGAGCATTATTTTAATACTTTTCATAGCCCATCGGATGAAGTATTATTTTAATAGTTTTCATAGGCCATGGGATGGAGTATTATTTTAATATTTTTTATAAGCCATCAGATGGAGTATTCAAAATTTGATGAGTTTACATCAGAGTGTTACCCATCAGAGCATATGCGCATAATACCATTCTGACGTGTTATCAAAAGGGTTTGAGTTACCTTTTAATTTTAATTTTGGGAATTTAACTATTTTAATTTTTATCAATTTTGATTTTCACAGATTATTTTAGTTAATGTTTTTCATTTTCCTATTTCATTTCTTTTTTTATTTCATTTTCCTATTTTCACTATAGTAATTGGCCCCCTAGATGGGGTGTCAGCAGGCTCTGCGTGTACAATGGAGAGAGTGGTGCCTTCCAGGCATGCGTCCACCATGTGAAGCGCACCTGTCGCGCCCCTCTTCATTTACTTCCCCCTTGATGATTGAATGCAACATTCATTCCTCTGAGCATTGGACTCTCAACTCCGGTTTGCCACTCTCTATGATTTTGTCTGGGCGATGGATGAAAGACTCAACCCGTCACCTCTGTGCTTATGTGACCCTCCACTTTGGTTATTTTACTATGCTCCCGCTCCTCGGCTGGACCATAATGCTTATCCACTTCCCATTGAGAATCCCTCTGGCTTTCGGCTCCGACTCATCTATTGGATCTTTGCTCCCCTGTTGGAATTCTTTTCTTTACCAACCTTTGTTGCACTACCTTCCTCTTCGCTCTTGCTGGTTATGCATCACCTTCAAGGGAAACCAAAATGAGGCCCAGTTTGGTATGAGAACCACGGGTGTATGGCTAACTAACTTCCTCCTGTTTTGCCTTAGCCACCAAGCTCTTTGACCTTTTCCTCCTCCCTTTCTTCCCCTGGTCCAAGCAGACTTCCTCCATTGTTTTCTCCATGGGCATGTGATGTGGAATGGTTTGGCCTTCATGGTAATTCTCTAGGTTTCACCCTTGGCCCAATCCAGGATTCGTCTTCTTCTTCGCAAACTACCATGGTCCCTCCGACACCTCCACATGATCTTTCATCCCCCTTTCCACCACCCTCTTCCCCCATCGTGGAATCCCCCTTCCCTACCCCTTTGGAGGAGCCCCCGTAACCTTGGAGGAGCCCTCTAGCCAACCCCATTTATGCTCAGACTACTCTTCATTTTCATGTATTCTTGCTTCATGGGAGATATTACACAACCCGGTCTTTGTAGCTATAAAGGATGTGGACAACTTGCACTTTTGGTTGGAGAAAATGGACAAGTGAGGGGACGTAATTGAATCTCTTCTCACAACCTTTCTTATCTCCCTCCACTCTCTAGGTCTAGCAACCAATTGATTTGAATTTTATGGGGTATATGGTCTAAATTTGGATGCAAAAGTCATAAATCTATAAAGCTAATAGATTTCCCATGTGGATCAAGGAGATGCCCACCTCCTCATTAATTAATTGGGCTAACAGGTTGCCCATATGAGTCCAAGAGAGTCCTACCTATCCATTGGTTTTTATTTTCCACTACTAAGTTAGTTGGGTAGTTACATCTATTATTATAATAATAAAGACTCATTTAATGAGATCTTTCCATTATTGTATCGGGTTTTATGTTCCACTACTTAGTTAGTTGGGTAGTTAGATCTATTATACTAACAATAGAGACTCATTCAATTTTCTCTTTTTGACTTTGTCCAATGGACCATTTTGTAATGCTATATAAATTCCTAGCAAGCCTTCTCATAATATCAAGTTACTCATTTTGGCTTCTCTCATATTTTCTATCGTTCATTGTGAGATTAATTAGCTCTGAGTGATTTACTAGTAATTAGTTTTAGAGGTGAGGCTCCTCTTTGAGCCTCACTTCCCGAGTACTTCATTTACATGTTTTTGTCCATATTTTCGTTTTCATGCAATACTGGCACGTCTAAGCTCCTCCTCTCTAGGCATTCAAGCCATCGAGATCTCATCCCCTGAGATCTGGATCACCAATGCCCCGAAAAATTCAGCGGAGATCCTTACTCCAGGTCTCCAGGTGATGAAAACAAGTGACATGCCAAAGAACGACCACCAACCCGACCCTCTTATGTTCGCATGAGCATAGGTGTCATCTCTTATGCTCAATTTTGTCAATTAATTTTGAATCTTGATGATCACTTTTGGGCCTTGCATGGCACCTTGCACATTCATTCCAGTTAGAATTTCTATAGATAGTTTATTTTGATCGTTAATTATTTTATGACAAACTCGGCTGAATTGGTTTCCCTACTGAGCGATTCAAACCAACCAGTTTAATTTTTTTGATCATTAATTTTGATAGACTGGCTGAATTGGTTTCCCCGCGGGGAAATTCAAACCAAACAGAACTCTTGCATGACAGATGATACTGCAATTTATGTTTCTGAGAGGTAATATATAGATTCTTACTTAAAAAAAAAAAAAAAAAACTATAGTAATTGGCCAAAATTACAACACGAGACCTAGGTCCTATGTCTCCTCTAGGTTCTTACACAAATCAACTAAAGGGGATAAAACAAATATTATACATTTAGTAATAAATTACCTCATGAGTGTGGAACAATGATTTTTAGGTTGAAGATCGATGACCAAGATTCACCCACAAGCAGATCAACAATTGTTGAGCACTTAATTTCAAACAAACATATCTTGAGCTACAGGTGTCAGAGTCGATCCTAGG
>SNQJ01S0066250.1:40189-79960 GCA_010110895.2 Picea sitchensis | reverse complement strand
TTTTGGCTTCTCTCATATTTTCTATCGTTCCTTGTGAGATTAATTAGCTCTGAGTGATTTACTAGTAATTAGTTTTAGAGGTGAGGCTCCTCTTTGAGCCTCACTTCCCGAGTACTTCATTTACATGTTTTTGTCCATATTTTCATTTTCATGCAATATTGTCACGTCTAAGCTCCTCCTCTCTCGGCATTCAAGCCATCGAGATCTCATCCCCTGAGATCTGGATCACTAATGCCCTGACAAATTCAGCGGAGATCCTTACTCTAGGCCTCCAGGTGGTGAAAACAAGTGACATGCCAAAGAACGACCACCAACCCGACCCTCTTATGTCCGCATGAGCATAGGTGTCATCTCTTATGCTCAATTTTGTCAATTAATTTTGAATCCTGATGATCACTTTTGGGCCTTGCATGGCACCTTGCACATTCATTCCAGTTTGAATTTCTATAGATAGTTTATTTTGATCGTTCAGTATTTTTTGACAAACTCGACTGAATTGGTTTCCCTACTGAACGATTCAAACCAACCAGTTTAATTTTTTTGATCATTAATTTTGATAGACTGGCTGAATTGGTTTCCCCACGGGGCAATTCAAACCAAATAGAACTCTTGCATGACAGTTGATACCACAATTTATGTTTCTGATAGGTAATATATAGATTCTTACTTTAAAAAAAAAAAAAAAAAAAAAACTATAGTAATTGGCCAAAATTACAACACGAGACCTAGGTCCTATGTCTCCTCTAGGTTCTTACACAAATCAACTAAAGGGGATAAAAAAAATATTATACATTTAGTATTAAATTACCTCATGAGTGTGGAACAATGATTTTTAGGTTGAAGATCGATGACCAAGATTCACCCACAAGCAGATCAACAATTGTTGAGCACTTAATTTCAAACAAACATATCTTGAGCTACAGGTGTCAGAGTCGATCCTAGGATACCTCATTGGAAAGGTATCAAGGAGAAGAATACATTGGAAGAGGATTTCAGGCCAAAATAGTGACAGAGAACCCTAGAAAATGTGAAGAACAGAAGGTCACAAATTTGGGGGGCGAGGTGAATTGACTGTGCAAACTTCAGACAACCATATATGGGGCTACAAGAAATGAAATCAAACCCATGATAGCTCGTCGGAAAGATAAAATAAAATAGACCAAGTTGGTATAACTAGTGTTGACAGATTGAGGGAAAAAATTCTTAGGAAATATAGAAAACAAAAGAGGCACAAATTTAATTAGAAAATGAACTATGCAATGTTCAAGCATTCATATCTGGAGCTACATGAGTCAAAATCGGACCTGCAAGAGCACGTTGGAAGGACGAGATAGAGAATAATAATATGGAATTATCTTAATTAGTAGACTAACACCATAAATTCCTAGAAAAAAATCGAAGAACATAAGAAGACAAGAACACGCATAGTTACTAATTTTTAAATGATTATGATTTATGAACCTCCTTAAGGAGAGAATAACCACTCGAGAGTCTCTTCAACTTCTATTTATAATGCTCACATATTCATTTAAAAAAATGAAAAATAAATTTGAAGTTATATAATGACAAACAAAAAGGAAACAAAATGAAAAGTCACAAAAACTAAGGAGTCTCTCTTGTCTTATAAAAGAGAACTCGTTGAATGTAAAGAGGGGAATTTTCCCACTGTGTAGACTATTGATACTCTTATTGTTGGATATACGAAGAGAAGAAGCTATTTTTGAAGTCATAATTGTATCAAATGTTGGAAAGTTGGTTTCCATTGATGTGAACCCTAGAAGAAGTCCAGAAGCCCCAAAATCCCCTAGAAGTAATTGATGGAATACTGAGAGGGGGGTGAATCAATATTATGCAATTTTTACCACTTTTAATAAGAATATCAACAATTATCACATATTCCTTAATTAAACATTTTATGAACATATAACCATAATAAGTATTACCATTCAACAATATATCACATCATACACAGTGCAAAAGAGATTTTACGTGGAAACTGAAATGGGAGAAAACCACGGAATTCTTTCTTATATATATCAAATATTACATTCATAGGAAGCACCAACTTCCAAATTCTCCAGCACCAACTAGAAGGAGGCTCCAACCCCCTATTTACTAGGTCCAACCTAAAGGAAGCTACAAATCCCTAAATTCTCTAGCTACACCTAGAAGGAGGCTCTAACCCCCTAGTTTACAGGCACCAACCTAAAGGAAGCTCCAACTCCCCGTGTTCTTTGGCTCCAACTGGAAGGAGGCTACGACCCCCGAAAAATAAATGTAGACTCAACATGTCACTGAAACTATCACTGATAAACAACCTCTCACTTCCTCTATCATTGTCACTAGATCAAACACATAACCATATATATATCATGGCAATATCACCAAGAATTTCTCCAACCCATATGACCAAATTCACCAATATATGCATCTAACAATGTACCAAAAATATATTGCTAGTATGTGCTAAAACATCAATTATATTCCTCAAAAAACATGACAACACATGCCTCAAACTGTGTACCTAGGTAACCAGAATATACCTCAACCATGTGCCAAATCTATGTGTCAATGCATCCAAAATATACCTCAAGCATAAGTCAAACATCCCCAAGAGATGCCTCAAGCATGTGTCATAGCATAAAGATATAAAAATCAAAATCATGTATACATACATACCTTAGATCCTGTAACAACCTTGTTGCATCATCATACCTTGCTGCAACCTGGAACAAGCATCCCATTTGCTTTACCTCATCCTCGCAACCTGATATTTGCTAATAGATCAAGTGTTCACTAGATAGATATTCAATGAACTTGTGTGTATGAATGAGAGACCATTGATGTGTATTTAATCGTTTAGGGACTTCTTAACTCTTAGGGTCAACTTGTTATTTCTTGTTAGAATCGTTTAGGGACTTCTTAACTTTTAGGGTCAACTCATTATTTTTTGTTACAATTGTTTTACCCTTTAATTAAAAAGTTGTAACTTCTTGTTGCAACTATTTAGGGACTTATTAAACATTCTTTAGGGATTTCAACTTCATGAGGGCATAACTCCTCAATCATGAGGAACCACATGGCATACCACCTACCATTTGAAACAATACGACTAGGACTATCCATATATGAGGGTTTTGCATGTACTTGTAATGTTTTTCAAACTCATATTCCTCAGTCAACTTCGGGACTCATGAACACACCTTTGGGCTTCTTGTAGAATTCTTCAAAGTGTCTTCTCGTGAGGTAAATGCTCAAATTTATGCCATAAGGGGGCCACTTTGGAGACTTCTTCAATTATACCCATTACTTGTGGAGACTTCTAGACTTCTTCTAAAGTTGAAATCAATGGAAATCAATTGTCCAATAATCTCCCCCTTTGGCATTGATGGAAATACTCATGCTCTGCATGTGATCAATGCTCCCCCTTTGAAATCAATGGAAAAGGGAAACTCCCCCTGACAGTATACCTTCTTCTAACAATCTCTTTCCCTGACTTCATTCTTTTGAACTTTCTATTATGCTTTTTTTCTTTCTCTCCTTTCGTGTTCTTTGTCCATTGGTGCTTCTTGATGATGTAAACCACTAACATATAAAAAGAATTCATATTAAGGTTATTTTATCTTCTCTTCATAGATGATTTATATCCCCTTGTATTCTTTGCAAATATGTCATGTAGTTCATTGTGGAGCAGAAACTACTCCAAGTTTCTGTTGAAGATACTCAAATGTCTCTCTTGGGAGAGATTTGGTGAAGATGTTTGAAATCTGTTCCTTTTTCCCAATGTACTCTAACTTGATATTATTTTTCGTAACCTATTCCTGCAAAAAGTGAAACTTGATCAAAATGTGTTTAGTCTTGGAATGCATCACTGGATTCTTGGAGATACTTATAGCATTGGAATTGTCACAGAATATCGAAACAGTCTCATCATACTTCACTTGTATATCTTGCAGGGTTTGCTTCATCCAGAGAACCCAAGTTCAACATGTTGTTGCTGCAATATAGTCTACTTCTCATGTAGATAATGATACTGAGGACTGCTTCTCACTTAAGCAGGATACCAGAAAATCACCCAAATAAAAGGTTGCTCCCCTAGTACTTATTCTATCATCAATGCTTCCTTCCCAATATGCATCTACGTAGGAGACCATAGTCATTTCATTTATTTTTGGATACCACAATCTTGTTCAGCCTTAGATTATAACACTTGTGTGCCTCATTTTTTCTTTAGTATCCAACCAATATGCCTTTATCAACTCGAGAATAAAATTTTCCAACTCCGTCATCTTCTCTTTTTATGTAGCATTTGCTTCCAAATACTCTAAAATGCTTGATGTTTGTTGGTCTTCCCTTCCACAACTCATATGGAGTTGTTTCCCTGTTGCTTCTAAGAATTCCTATGTTAAAAATAAGAATGGTTTTGTGCACTACTTGTACCCAAAATACATTGCTCACTTCAAATATTTCAGCATGTTTTTGGACATCTCTGTTATAGTTATGTTCTTCCTTTCAACGACTCCATTTTGTTGAGGTGTCCTAGTTGTTGATAACTTCCTTTTTATTCCATTCTCTTCATAGAAATCCATGAATTCATTTGATTTGAATTCACCTCCATTGTCTGATATTAAGCACTTAATTCTCAAATCCATTTCGTTTTCAACCATCTCCTTGAAAACTTTGAAATGTTTGAATGCCTCTGATTTCTTCTTGAGAAAACAAACTGCAGTAATTATTGTATAATCATCAATAAGGGGCATGAATCATTATTCGGCATTAATTCATTTTGTTCTCATTGGTCCACATAAACCAGTCTGTAGAATTTCCAATGGCTTTGTTGTAGAGTATTCCTTCGATCTGAATTCATTTCTTGTTTGTTTTCCTTGTAGGAAGTGCTTGCACATAGTACTAGATGGTTTTGAAATTTCAGGCATTTCTCTTATTGTTTTCTTTCTACCAATTTTGACAAGATTTTCAAAGTTCATGTGACCCATTATTCTGTGCCAAAGCCAACTTTCATTTTCCTTTCCCAAGCAACGTCTTTCCTTTCCAATCTCATTTAATATGTATATGTTGTTTGGACTCCTCATTATTGTATCCACCAATTTTCCTAGTCCTTCTTTTCTTATCTCACACTTCTCTAAGTCAAATATAAGTCTATGTCCCTGATCTAACACCAACTGGAAGGAGGCTCCATCCCCCTATTTACAGGCTCCAACCTGAAGGAAGCTGCAACTCCTTGAATTCTCCAGCTACAACTGGAAAGAGGCTCCAACCCCCTAGTTTATAGGATCCATCATGAAGGAAGCTCCAACTCCCCGTTTTCTTTGGCTCCAACCAGAAGGAGGATACAACCCCCTTTCCTTTCCCTATCCTACCTCCCTTAAAAATAAATGTAGACTCAACCTGTCACTGAAATTGTCACTGATAAACAACATGTCATGGATACATCAACTTATCACTACCTTTATCATTGTCACTAGATCAAACTCATAACCATATATATCTCATGCCAATATCACAAAGAATATCTCCAACCCATATGAACAAATTCACCAAGATATGCATCTAGCAATGTACCATAAATATGCCTCTGGTATGTGCTAAAACATCTAAGATATTCCTCAAACAATATGCCAATACATTCCTCAAACCATGTACCCAAGTATCCAGAATATATCTCAACCATGTGGAAAATATATGGGCCAATACATCCAAAATATGCCTCAAGCATATGCCAGACATCCCCAAGACATGCCTCAAGCATGTGTCATACCATCAAGATATAATAATCAAAATCACGTATACAGACATACTTCAAATCCTGTAACAACCTTTCTACATCATCATACCTTTTTGAAACATGGAACAAGCATCCCCTTTGCTTTACCTCAACCTAGCTACCTTAGATTTTCCAATAGATCAAGTGTTCACTAGATAGATATTCAATGAACTTGTGTGTATGAATGAGAGACTCTTGATGTGTATTTGTACTTTTCAAGTGACTTATTTTGGGTCTAACTTGTAACTGTTTTACCCTTTTTCCTAATTTTAGGGTAAACTCGATATTTCTTGTTACAACTATTTTACCCTTTAATTAATGATTGTTTTACCATTTATCCACCACCACCATTGGAATAAAATGTGTGTAGCCTTTATTGGAATAAAATGTGTTGCCTTAGTCAATTTATCCACCACCACCATGATGGAATCATGTTGTTTCATTGTTCTAGGAAGCTTTGTAATAAAATCAACCTTGACAATTTCCCATTTCCATTCTGAAATCGACAATGGATGTAGAAAACTTGTTGGGTGTCTATGCTATGTATTTACCTTTTGGCACTCTAGACATATGGCTATGCAATTGACCACTTCTTTCTTCATTCATGGCCAAAAATATTGGCTTCTTATAACTGAAATTGTCTGTTGATATCCTGGGTGTCCAACATATGGCACATTATGAATTTCCTTCAAAACTGCATTTTTAAGCTCATTGGAATTTGACACATATACTTTTCCCTTGTACATAAGAATTCCATCTTCTTTTAGCTCATAAGAATTAAATTTCTGTTGAAAATTACTTTGTTGTAATATCTCTTTTATTTTTAAATAATTATGATATAAATTTGTTGTTGCAACAAGTTTGTCTTTTAAATTATTCTTGTACATGTTGATGGTTGCAATATGCACTCCATGAGATCTCATGTTGAGTGCATCAGTCACTTGATTGTCCTTGCCCTTTATATGCTTAATTTCGAAGTCATATTCACTCAGAAGTTCCAGCCATCTAGTTTTCCTATCATTTAGTGTTGGCTTTCCAAACAAATGTTCCAGATCACAGTGGCATGTCCTTAGCTCTATTTTTTTACCCATGAGGCAATGTCTCCACATTTTTATTGCATGTGCAACTGTTGCTAACTCTAGATCATGGGTGGCATACTTTCTTTTATTCTCTTTTAGTTTTTTGGACTCATAGCATACCACATGATCCTTTTGACTGAGAACTCCACCAAGCCCTTCCTTTCAAGCATAGGTGCACACAAAAAAATATTCATTTGGATCTACAATATTCAATATTGGTGCACTTGTCAATATTTTCTTCAACTACTGAAAAATATCTTCACAATTGGAATTCCATTCAAATTACACTCTCTTCTTTTGCAAAGAAGTTATTGGACTTGTAATCTTTAAAAATCCCTTTATGAATATTCAGTAATAACCAACAAGACCCATGAATGATCTGACCTCTATCGCATTCTTTGGCGTTGCCCATACTCTAATGGCCTCTATCTTCTTAGGATCCACTATTATACTTCTTGTTGAAATGATATGCCCCAAGTAGTACATCTTCTTTTGATAAAATATGCACTTACTTAGCTTAGAATACAATTTATGCTCTCTTAAAACTTGCAACGTCATTCTTAAATGTTGCTCATGTTCCTCTTTTGATTTAGAGTAGACGAGTATATCATCTAGGAACACAATTACAAACTTGTCCAACTACTCCCTAAACACTCCATTCATCAAACACATAAATATTGTTGGGGATTTTGATAGTCCAAATGGAACTACCGTGAATTCATAATGCTCGTATCTTGTCCTCAATGTTGTCTTGTCGATGTCTTCTTCTTTTATCCTTACTTGATGATATCCTAATATCAATTCAATCTTGGAAAATATTCTTACACCTTTTAGTTGATCAAACAAATCATCAATTCTTGGCAAAGGATACTTGTTATTTATGGTGACCTTATTCAGTGGTCTGAAATCAATACACAACCGTAAGGTACCATCTTTCTTCTTTACAAAAATAATTGGGGCTCCCCAAGGTGACACACTTGGGTATACATACCCCTTCCTTAAAAACTCTTCAAGTTGCATATGCAACTCCTTCAATTCTAGTGTGTCCATTATATAAGGTGTCTTGGACATTGGTGAAACTCCTGGCAGCAAATCAATAGAGAAATCAATATTTTTATTTGGTGGTAATCCTGAAATTTCTCTAAAAACATCCTCAAAAAAATTTAAGACCGGATGGTCTTCAATGCTTGTCACTTTATCTTTGGCTACCTCTTCCATGTGGGCTACAAAAATCCGGCATCCCATATTGAAACTCTTTTTCAGTTGCATAGCTGAAATCTCTCTAACAACTACAGCTCTTGGAATGCCTTGAATCTTGACTTGTTTCCCTTCTTCATCAAGACATGTGATTGTCTTGTTGTAACAATCTAGGACATCATGGTGTTTTTATAGCCAATCCATACCAATTAGAAAATCATATGAACCCAACGGTATGATGTTTACATCTACCTTTGTGCTAAGTCCATTCATGTCTATCAGACAATCTTTAACCAACTCATTGATTTTCCTCTTAGCCCCCGTGGCTAAATCAACTAACCAAGATTTCTTATGCTTAATTCTTTGCAAGTGAAAACTTCCAATAATGTTATCATTTATGTAACTATGGATAGCTCCAAAATCAATTAAAATTGCTATGGGTTGGTTATCAATCTTACCCTTCACTTCAATCATGGGGGATCGATATTCAACTTTCTTTTTGTTTGAGGCTGCATAAATCCTTGGCATGCTTCCTCCCATGTCTTCCACTATTTCAACCTGCTGAATGTTGTGTACGGTCCTCATTCTTTCTTATTTATGAGGGAATTCCCTATATAAGTGATTTCCCTCACATCCCCAACATTGTACAGGTTGTTGCCTTGGCCTCTTCCCAAATGATTCTGCAATATTGTTTTCATTTTGGGTTGACTGACCTTGCTGAATTACTTGGGAAATATTCCTAAAAAAGGGTGGCTTAAATTTTTTTTTACTTTGATCCTTTTTCCCTTTCATTTTATCATTCCAAGGTTTTTGGAAAATTGGCCTTCCTTTTCTCTGCTCATAAAGATGCCTTGCTCTCCTTATGGTTTCCTCCAAGGTTTTGGGGTTATCATATTGTATCTTTTCACTATAGAAGGAGGGTAACCCACTTAGAAACCTTTGGATTTTGAGTTTCTCATCCTTGATGAAGTCAACATAGTTCAACAACTCAAAGAACCTTTTCTCATATTCCTCCATTTTCATGGTTCCCAACTTGAGTTCAAATAACTCTTTCATCTTTCTTTCATAGTAATGCTTAGGCAAGTATTTCTCTTAGAAATATCCTTTGAACTACCTCCATGAGATCCTCTTCTCATGAAGGTTCTTGGCTTGATTAAGTTGATCCCACCACATGGCTATCCTTCCTTGCAAGTGGTAGGTGGAAATTATATCTTCTACCTGGGAGGGATAATCATGCAGCTAGAAATATTTGTTCATTTCCAATAGTCAGTCTTCGACCTCTTCTCCCCTTTAGTGTTCACCAATGAAAGTAGGTGGCTTGATTTTCTTGAGTTCACTTTGAAATATGTCTACTCCAAGCCTTCTCATTTGCCTCTGAATATGATGAACACTTGGGTTTCTCCCTAGCCCTGAACTTGCATGATTTATTCTAGTGGACTTATTTGGAGAATGATGGTGTATGCTTATGCTTCTTGACTGCCTATCATTCCCATGATCATCTCTTTTTCTATGGGATCTCGATGTTGACACTTGTCTAGCACTACCTTCTTTCTTGGTGCCAGAGTCCTTGTTGACATGTTTATGCAACATTTTTAAGTTATGAAGTATCTCCTCTTGAGCCTTCATAATCCTTTCATTATCATCTCTATAGCTATGCACTTCCCTATGCAGGCTTCTCATAGTTACAATATCTTACCCACCTCTTCTTCCATTTCATTAAGTATCAACATTTCCCATGTTGACATGCATACCTCCAATGTCTTCATCATGGTTGTAATATCCTTGATCATATTCCACAACTTCAGTCCTTATATAAGAACTAAAGTTGCTTTCGTATACCTCTAATTCTGCAAGAAATGTGCATGCAAGAATTACTATTAGAAACATGCATAGCATAAAACATTTCATCCATTAGAATACAGGTTATTTATTCATCAACTTATTAAGGAAAAATTGAACCAATTCAAAATTTGATTTCTTAGATGCATTCCTCTATGAAACATCTTTTCAACAACTGTACTCAAGCCTCAATCCAAGTTCTGAGCGAAAAGTTACAACATTTGCATGTTGCAATTTCCACTCCTTTACTGCTACAGAAATTTATTTATTAATTTATGGAAGATTTAACTGTCCAATTGAAATTTCTAGGTGGACACGTGTTTTCTACTCCTCCTTTTCAAGAACTATTCATTTTCTAAAATCCAAGCTATGAGATTAAAGTTATGGTCCAAAGAAGTTTAGGTTGTTTTACCCAATTTATCCTTGCATGCTATAGGTGTCTTATTTCTCTTGCTATGTATTAATTGCATAAATAATAATTGTATGGAGAGTAGAGTATTAACTGCATAAATAATAATGACCACCAAAATAATTCATTTAAAAAATATATATATCTTTTTATATTTTTATTATTTTACTTATAAAATATATTATATTAATTATTATTCATCTGAAAAAATAATGATGACCACCTCCAATTAAGAGAAAATTAAATGACATCTTTTTTTATATTTTTATATTTTTACTTTTAAAATATAATATATTAATATCATTTATTTGATTATACATTAAAATATTAAATCAACATGTAAAATGTCCCATTATCATTATGGATGATAGATCAAAATGTTAAAACAACATGTACGATGCCCCATATTTTATTATGGATCAACATATTAAATCAACATGTAGGATGCCATATCTGTAAATTTAAAGATATGCATGGCTTTAAAAGAAAATAAAAATAAAATAGTATAGTGTAAGGTGGAGAGGATATGATTTTATATGTTTGTGGTATGTTATTAATCTAAAACTAAAAGGAATTCCCTAGGATTCTTATAAAAGAATAAGGTGGTATCTAAAAATAAACAACCTAACTTTATACATGAAGTTTATATATTTAAATATAATTACAATTTAATCTTATATCAACTAAAAATATATATAATTACAATTTATCGAACCAAAATATTTTTTAATTTTATACATGAAGTTTATATATTCAAATATAATTACAATTAAATCTTATAACAACTAAAAATATTTCAAATATAATCACAATTTAAACTTATACCAACCAAACCAAAATATTTAAGAGATTAAAAAGTTATACTTTAATATTTTAATTTTATAAAATTCAAATAAATATATTTTTTTTAAATTTAATAATGTTGAATATTCAATTTTATTAATAATAAGTGATTTCTAATAATCCTTACAATTTAATTTAATCTTATACCAATATGAATAAAAAAATTCAAATATAATTACAATTTAAGCTTATACCATTATAAAATTAAGATAAATATCTTATTTTTTTTAATTTAATAATGTTAAATATTCAATTTTATTAATAATAAGTGATTTCTAATAATCCTTACAATTTAATTTAATCTTATACTAACCTAAATAAAAAAATTCAAATATAATTACAATTTAAGCTTATACCAACAATACCAAAATATTTAAGAAATTAAAAAGTTTTATTTTAACATTTTAATTTTATAAAATTAAGATCACCCGGATGGTGTGACAAATGGCAAGAGAGGGGCGACAAGTGGTAGGAGCAGCTGGCGGGGAGAGTTAATAACCCAAGCCACCGCCCTCGATGCTATTAACTCCCCATGGAATACACCATAGGGGATATTAACTCAGTGCGCCTGCGGAAGCCCATGGAGGAGCACTCCAGCCAGACCACTAGTACTAGATGCTTGAACCAGTCTCGTCGACCTTCAATGGCGATGGGAGGGACTTCAATGGAACTCAATGGCATTAAAATTGACCAAGGCGCATGTTCTCACCCGATGTTTGATAGCTACCACCTATGTTATGTGCTTCTTGGCCCTCCTGGCCTCTTCGCTTACCTCCAGTGTGACCTCCGTATTTCCTCAGAACAACATCACCCTCATTCTATGGTTCTCACCATGCCTCGAGACAAAGGCAAGCCAAGGCATTCCACCAGGAACAAAAATGCCTTCACTCAAGGTAATCGGCTCACAGCTTCTCAGAGAGCCTTGATAGCTCATTTCAGCCAACCCCGCAGACCCTCCAGTAAATCTCAATCCACCCTGCACATTCAAAAAGAGGAAAACCCACCCACCTCGCCCCAGACTCAAGCTCAACCTCCCTTACCCATTCCCAAATCAGAAACCCTGTCCCCGACTGAGCTTTCTCCTCAACCACCCCAACTCGCTTCGGCTTTCCCCAACACAGCCAAAGAGGAAGCACTTTCGTCACCTCAGCATTCGGGCGCGAAGGTGGAAGAGGTTGAGCCACCTCCTCAGCTTGGCCTAAGCCTGGTACAATTGCAAGGATCCCTCGCGACTCTCAGTCCCTCCACCTCCTCTGACTTTCATCCACGCTGGTGGGAAGGGGGTTGCATTGTGGAGGAGGAAATGCCCCCAAGTTGGCAACTAACAGGAGATGGGAAAGACACAAGCAAGTCCAGTGCTGAAGAAGGAAATGAAGGTGTTGATGATGGCTCACACCACATGTTTCATCTCGTAGCGGAGCACTTGGAGCTTCTCTTTGACATCTGACAGTGGCAGGACGAGCAAGTGCACGGCCAAAGAACCATCCATAAGTGATTAGATATGTTGTTTGAAGCACTCTTAGATGCCCCTTCTCAAGCTAAGTGCCCCACCTGCAAGAAGAAGTTCGTCCCGGCCTACACCGTCCATGGACGTCCAGGTTCCCCAAAGGCTTGACGTGGCCGACCCCTGTCTCTGGTTCATGTCAATTCTCATTTTCATAATGAATAGTGATTTTCTTTTTATTCTTTTTTACATTTTTGTAACCATCATAGAAACTATGGCTCTGAAAGAAGTCTTCCCTAGGCTATTTAACGGGAATGAATCTCCTGTTAAAATTCTCAGCTTTCGCTCCAATTTTTGTAAACTGAAACTCTGCCATTATAGTCATACCACCGTTTGGAGCCACCTGTTCTGGTTTCCCTTATGTAGAAGAACAGGTGGATGCCAAACGATATACATATGTACACTCATGATGATATAATACAAGGTTCTCTCTCTTTATTTACAATTTTTTTTTTATATATAAAATTAAGATAAATATCTTCTTTTTTTTAATTTAATAATGTTGAATATTCAATTTTATTAATAATAAGTGATTTCTAATAAACATTATAATACAGCCTGATCGATGAAGAATGTTATAATATTAAAAAGTGTTGGACAAGTCACGAAGGGTCCTACGAAAATGGTGGATCCTGCAATAAAAACCATGGGAGAACCTCGCCAATTAACGATAGAGCTTAGCCATTTCTTCGGAGGATATCTGCTCTTGTTTTGGTGGTTTTACTTTTTTTAGTTTTTTCAAACCTTCCTCTCACTACTTTGGCACATACTATAACTATAGCCATGGGAGGACCTTTCCTTTTTAATCATGGAGCTTAGTATTTACAGTGGAGGCTTCTATCTCTCTAGATTTAGTTTACTGTACTAGTTTTTTAGTTCATTCTCCATTCACCTCGACTCTTGAATGTTCTGCTCTAGCCATTTAATTTAGTGGGACCGTGTTTTACATTTGATGGAGGTAGTTCAGGTCCTTCATTACCTCAAGTTTTTTGTGAGAAAAGGTATTAACGAGTCTTGTCAGAAGTTTTGTCTTTTCACCAAGAGGTGTTTAGCAGTCGTTGGTCATTTAAGGCTTAGTCACCTTCCACTAGAGAAGCTTCCCCATGGAAGTTGAAGTCAACATCCTCATGGGGGTGGCTGTCGAAGCCATCTGGAGGAGGGAGGGTTTTTTCGTCTCGACAAACAAGCTTGCATTTAATGTAAGTCTTAACCCATTTCGGGGTACAGTAAAGACACAGACCCTCCTACTTTCATGGCTAAACCTCAGGAGGAAGCTCGGTTCTTACAATCCACTACTGCTCTTGGTCCAGGGAGTTCAGCTGCTAGACAGAAAGTGGATTTTCAACCCGCTAACCCACCAAAAGATTCAGGGAGGTTCTCAGGTGTTTATGGGAGGGTGACGGGAAGCTTGGCTCGGGGAACTATCGATAGGAATCCGACTAGTTATGGCATTTACAGAGCTAAACCTTGGATCTTGAATCGCTCTAAGCGCACACTGATGTTAGGGGAGAATATTGGTCTAGAGGACATTGTTAGCTTGGCACTATGTGCATTGGTGGGGAGATTCTCGTATCACTCTAGGTGAAAAATGCCTCTAGTTGAGTGGGTAAGCTCTACCTGGTACCCACTTTTGGGATATATGCCTGAAGTTGTTTTCTTGACTAAAGGATGGTTCAACTTCCAGTTTAAAAATGTTGAGGATTCTGTGAACATTTTGGAAAAACCCCGGATTTACGATGGAGGAAGCTTGATGCTTAAGCGGTGGAGGGTGAGTTTTGACCCGACACAAGACTATTTTCACTTTAGACATCTTTGGGTGTGATTACCTAGACTGCCACTACATTTTTGGAATGCAAAGGCTTTAGAAGCCATTGGAAATACCCTCGGTAAATTTTTAAAGGTTGACGATATGGCGCTCTTGGCACCAGATAAAAGAATAGAAAGAGTCATGGTGGAAATCGATATCCATGCTGGACTGTTGGAGTCTTTAGATATTGTTTGGAGAGCACACCATATGGCACAAACTTTGGACTACCTTGGTATTCCTTTCAGGTGTTCTTTGTTTCGGAAGACTGGTCACTTGAGGCGGGATTGTCAGGGAATATTTGAGGAGGAGGTATCAAAAGGGACTTTGTTGTAAAGACAACTCATGTTGAGTCGTTGGGAGTGGATTCTCATTGGTTTAGCTCAAGTTGTATTGATGTTCTAGATATAAACCAGACAACCCAGTTGGACACTGTTATGAGTAAGTTGAAATCCATTTTCCCTACTCGATTTTTTTCTTTATCGACCTGGCAAAGAAATGAACTGGAATCCTCTAGTCTCTTCGGAGTGGGAGAGAAAAAAATGGATGACACTGCATTTAATCGGGTCACGACGGGCTCAATAGAACCTGTCCTTCACACTAATTACCTGGCAGTTAGAAGATACAAATCTTGGGTGGAATATCCCTTCATTTCAAACCGTGCACCTGTCTTTTTAAGATTAGATTGTCATTCATTACCGACGGACTATCCATTCAATTTTAACACAAGATGGTTATGCGAAGAAGAGGTCACCTCTTTAGTGAGTGAAGTCTGGTAGGATCCTGCTCATTCGGTTGAAAGTGATGTTCAACAAAGATTACTTCTAAAGTTGAAGTCATTAAAATTTCGCATAAAATCTTGGGCAAAAGATTTAAAATAAAAAACAAGAAGAAAGTTTATTTTGATTGGAGTGAAATTTGAAAGACTTATTTCTGGAAGTGCCACAGGAGGATAGGAGCAGTGATAGGGATACGCAATTAAAAATTATGGATGCCAAGCGAGACAAAATCTTACTAGTTGAAGAATACTTGTGGCGACAAAGAAGCATAGCCATCTGGATAAAGAGTGGTGATAAGAATACAAAATTATTTCACATTTTTGCAAGCTTTAGAAGGAACAAAAATCATATTTGGGAGATCAGGGATGAGAGTGGTGAACTTCATTCTGGCCAGGGTGATATCAAAAAAGAAGTTGTCAATTACTTTAAAAAACTTTATGAGGAGTCTGCCCGTGTGGTTATTAACGATCAAGTTGATACTTCCAGTGTTTATGGTCATTTTGTGAAGGATGATGATACATTTGTATTAGACAGACCTTGTACGAAGTCGGAACTTTGGGAGGTCCTCAAGTATTTTTCCAAAGACAAGAGCCTGGTGACCGATGATTGCATTGTAGAGTTCTTTATCCACTTATTTGACTTAGTGGGAGATGATTTACTAGAAGTGGTGGAGGATTATAGGAATCGAGGCTTAGTGAATAGGTCATTAAACGCGACCTTTTTGACTCGTATCCCAAAATTTAATAATCCATCGTCTTTTGGTGATTACAGACCAATTGCTTTGTGTAATTTATGTTACAAGATGATTTCAAAGATAATTTCAAATAGGATAAAGCCTATTCTTTCTCGCTCATTGTCGGAGGAACAATCGGGTTTTTTAAAAGGTAGACAGATCTTGGATACAATAGGCATGGCACAAGAGTTCTTGCACAGTATAAAGGTAAAAAATTAAAAAGATATGATCTTAAAGATGGATCTTAAGAAATCTTATGATTCCATCAATTGGGATTTTTTACGAATGACTCACATTCAAACGACCTTTAGTATTCCTTTCAAAAACTGGATCTTGAGTTATGTGACCAATGTAAACTTCGTAGTCCTTATAAACAGGGAGACTACACAAATTTTTCAGAGTGGTAGAGGCTTGAGACAAGGTTGTATGTTATCTCCTCTGCTATTCATTTTAATCATGGAAGGATTTAGCCTGGTTTTAAAGAAAGGAAAGGATGAAAGAATGTTTTCAAGGGTAAAGGTCTCCAGATTAGTCAAGATTTTGCATTTGTTCTTTGTGGATGATGTGCTAATTATGAAAAAAGAAACTGTTGATGAGTGGAAAGAGATAAAAAAGATCCTACTGATTTTTTGTAGTGCCTTCGATCTTCTAATAAATTGGACAAAGTCTACCTTCTACTAAGTTGGAATCCAAGGTGAGACTTTAGGGAATTTAAACGAAATTTTTCCTTATAATTTCAAGGATCTAGCAAAGGGTTTTCGATATCTTGGATACTTCTTAAAGGAGGATGCTTACAAGACCGTGGACTAGAGATGGCTCCTTATAAAGATTGAAACAAGGATCAATATGTGGTGTAATAGATGGTTGTCACTGGGTGGCCCCTACACACTAGTCAAATCTATTCTTGAAGGACAATCTATCTACTAGATGGCATTGGTTGCCATACCAGCATAAATTTTGGAAAAGATAAGGAAACAAATGTTTAGTCTTCTTTGGTCTGGTGACAGTGGGAAAATTCATAAGCATCTTTGTAGCTAGGAAGTTTTAGCAAAACCAAAACATATGGGAGGCAGGGGATAAGAAATATCTTCCTTTTTAACAGAGCCTTGGCTACAAACTCTTTGTGGTGAGCCCCGATGAAGGATGGATTTTGGAATAAGGTGATAAAAGACAGATATCTTCCTCAGTGCTCGGTAGTCACTTGGCTTAGATCAACTTCAGCCACAGTGTCGTCTGCCTCTCAGACTTGGAAGAACCTTCTGAAGTCCTTGCATTTGATTACTCATTGGCTGAGTTGGAGGTCGGGGTCTGGTCACTCAGTATTTCTAGGATTGGAAAGAATTTTGGGACTAGGGAATTCATCCTTTTTAATTCATCAAATTATATCTGAACTGAAAAGAAATAGCATGGTTTATCTCTACCAGGCTATAGGAGAAAGCAGACCGGATATTTTGTTAGATCATTGGAAAACTAGTGAGGAGATCGGCCTTAGTGAGAACTTAGCAATGGAATGGGATGCATATTGCAAGGAATTAATTGGAACGGGGGTGCAGTTATAGAATCAAGAGGATGCACTCATTTGGACTAGGGAAGACATATCTAGTAGCCTTACTGTAAAAAATATATATTGTGCTTTTGCAAAAAAGAAGTGGCAGCATGTTATTAGGGGTTGGAGAAGACATATGTGGAAGTGGGAATGGCACAAAAAATTAAATTAGTCACATGGTTATACATTGAGAATAAAATTTTAACCTAGGATACATTGCAGAGAAAAGGTTGGGAAGGCCCAAACATATGCCGATTATGTTCAAAAGACGCAAAATCTATGTATCATTTATTTGTAAATTCCAGCTTCATTCATGATGTTTGGAATAGGATAAAAAGGGAGATAAACATTATGACTGTCCAGGAAGGAAGCTCATTATTTGGGTGCTAAGAAAAATGGGATAGAAAGGAGTCTTCTTTCATTACTCTCCCATCCCTCCTATGTTGGTTTTCTTGGTTGGAGTGGAATAAAAAAAAAATCGATGGAAGGAATCCTTCTACCCTTTCTGTATTTTTTAAAATTTGGGAAAAATTAGCACTTCAGACAGATACACTGAAGAAGGATATTCCTCGTTTAGTTCAAATCCCAAGTTTAACTACTCCAATAGTCAGTTGGTTTGATGGAGCAACGCAATTAAGTGATCAAAGGTGTGGGGCAGGGGGATTGATAAGGATCAGTGAAAACTCGGTTTATAAGTGGAACTTCAATTGCATCATTGGGACAAATACCAAGGAAGAACTACTAGGAGTGTGGGCGACTCATATCATGGCTGTGCATTTGAATATTGAAGTCATCCAGGTAATTGGTGACTCAAAGATTATTATTGATTGGTTGAAGGATAGAGGAAAGCTACATGTTGCCTCTTTGATGGGGTGGATGGACAGAATTATCAAGCTCAAAAAATCATTTAGGGATATCTATTACACACATGTTTATAGGGCGCTAAACAAGGAAGCAACGTCTATCTCGAAAAAGGCTTTGACGAAGACTGAAGGAAGGATAGAATACAATTTGTGCGTTGATGGAAATGATGGGCCTACCCTCTTTTTTAATATTTTTTAAATGCTTAGCAGTTATATATTTTGGTCTCCCCGGTCATCTGAGAATTTTGAGGACAATTCTCTCTTTATATTTGTTTTCCTCAAATTTCCCTTCTTGGCATAGATATTAGCGGATCATAGATGGTTCAATACTTTCCATGAGTTTTATGGGTTATATGCATCAATATGGATTCAGTTTTGGTGTACTAAAAGATTCAGATCAGAGTCATATAAAAAATCTATTTATAAGTGAGGGTTTTTTTTGTAAATGTCAAGAATTTTTGGAGGATTTCCATGTCAACATGAACTATGGAGATGTTGAAAATGCGTACACAATTATATTTCTAATATAAATCAGTAATTTTTCTGTTGAAAAAAATATAGTCACATAGGGTAGAAATTTTGCTTTTCTAAATACACACTTCACAAAGTTTTAACAATGCATGACACAAATAATCCATTGTATAATAAACAGAACGTAAACTGGTCCATTTGAGTGCATCTTTTTATTATATAATCATAGAGTGTTACTGATCCAGGAGGATCTAAGGAACCCTTATAGAGGTTTAGGAGGATCTGGAACGTTCATAGAGGTTCCAGGGGATAAAAAAGGGTCAAAATATGACTATATCAAATGATGAAGAAAACAACATCAATGTGCAGAGCTAGTTGCCATATTTCCAACGGTGCGAACGACGCCTCAAACGGAGATCGTATCCGAAAATTATGCTTAGTCAAATTTTAAGTTTTGTTAAATGAAAATAAGTCAAAGGGTAAGGGTGACACATGTCACCACTGCAAGGGTGACACGTAGCACGCCCGTATAGGTACACATGGCAGGTGAGGTGTTCGAATTCCAGGTTGACGTGTTCCAATAATTGATAGACATGTGGCAGAGCACAACCAATGAGAGGGTGTCATGTGGCAACCCTATGAGAGAGGAGAGGGGAGTCGAACCCCCGACTCCTTACCAACTGATGTCTCCACACAACATGTCACTATAACGGTTCTTATTTATCTGTGGCAAAGAATTTATTTGAATTCAAAATTTGTTACAAATGGTGGAGGAGAGGGCCAAGGACATCGTCCCCGACCCTCGGTCACATTATATACCTGGAAACCATGCCTAAATGTGTGTGCGTGGGGGTTATGTTAATATATGCCACGAAACTATATGTTAAGTGGTTTGTTACAACCATTTCTACCAAAGTTCACTTCAATAATTAGGTATTGAACATAGGTAGAAGCTTCTCTAATGGTCGGATGATAGTAAAAAGTCATAGCAGAACTAATAGCTACTTGTACTAAAAAAGGAAGGAGTGGGCTAACTCGGGAGCAATCTTCCCTCCCGAGTTATTTTTTCGACAGGTTTTATGACGACATGCTTTTAAATTTCCGGCCAAACCAAAACTCTAATCGATTTTTTGAGCATTTGAGTTGGTTTAAAATGGGGCAAACCCCTCGAGGTAAGGTTATGAAATGCATGGAACTTTGATCCATGCGAAACTTAGACCACCTCTGAAATTTTGGCCGGATTCGGGTCCATTTTTTTACCTGAAAAGAAAAACTCAGGAGGGAAGATTGCTCCCGAAGTAGCCTACTCCAAAAAGGAATCTTTAATCATTAGATCAACTCAACCCTATAAACAAATATTCCATGTACTCCAATATGCCACAACTTTATTAAGTTGTTTTTTAATATTTTTTTAACAATATTATAACCCCCACTCCAATATATGCGCATAAGCCCTATTATAATGGGTTTTGTTGTGCAACGACCCATATTCCATACTATGCAATGTATTATAGCCTTGAGACTTGGTTAAGTGGGTTTTATACATAAATACATTTTTTATTTGTTGTAATATGGTTGTAACGCCTATGCTAAAGATAGCATATGGCTTATCCATTGTAACTTAATCATTTAATAAGTGGTTGGGATCGAATGAGGGGCCTCTCCTATATAAAGAGGCACCCATCCTCTTGTAAAACATGTATATGACTAAACAACATTGGTATATAGAACACACTCATGTGTGAGAGAACACTTGTGTGTTGAGAGGATTTGTGTCATTTTTCTTCATATAGAGTTTTAACTCGTTTGTAAGAGTTAGGAAGAGGTTTTCATGTCCAAAGCCTTGTATTTTATCTATTTATGTAGAGATTATGTGTCGTTTGCATAAGTTGAGAAAGTTTGAAAGCCTTGTATTACCTCTTTTTTGCAAAGCTTTGCTCGTTTGTGTGAGTTAAGAAGAAAGACAATGTTGTATTACTTCTTTTTATACATAGATTCTTGTGATCTTTTGTATGAATTAAGGGGAAGACATCATATAGAGATTTCTTATGTGCTCCTTTGTATGAGTTTGTAATTGATAGATTATTCACATGGAAATTCTCGTTCTTGAGAATATTTCATTTATGTATCATTTTGTCTTGAGTTTTATGGATCAAACATTCACGTGATAAATTGCAAATAGGTAAAATTGGTCCTTTAATTTCCCGAATCGGGTCGGGCTGAATTAATATCAGAGTATCATTAACATTTGTAGATCAAGTTTCTCAAGAACTCATTTGGTATTTTCATATCAGCTACTATATTCAATTGTATGGTATTACACGAGAATCATCATGCCTAGAATATTTGTATCAAAATATTGAAGGGGGGAAGGAAGGTCTTTATGTGCATGTCAATTGATTGGTCATGTTGGGTCTCGATCGCCTTCATGATATTATTAATTCTAGCTAGAGGCAGGTTGTGGGCCTTGAAGTCCCGTACCTTCTCCACCTCCCTCATCTAGTCACCCCAGAAGGTCTGAAGTTGTTGATGGTATGATCCTAATTGTGGGTGTGGAGGACCACCAATGGGATGGGATATGTATGGATTTGTGTCATAACCCACTTGAGGTAGTGTCAATTATGATCTTTGAATTCAGCCCAGTCACCATTTTCTGAGGGTCTTGTGTATTTTTGACACTTGGGGTTTGTTTTCATGGATCTGAAACAATATCAATACCTTAATTTCAGTTGAAATCCAGGACAAGGCTTGGAAATAAAATTTCTCTGATATCATTGAAATGCATGCATGAGAGTGAAAGTTTGGGGTGGGGTCTTATTTCACATGGTGTTTCCGACCTCAACCACCTGTCTCTTATGACCACCTTACGGAATCAATATTGAAGCAATATTAAAGCGGAAGGAGATAAGGGAAAATCAATATAAGCAGTACGAGATAAGGAACAATCAATGTTATAGATGACCTCGCTATCAAATGATACTTGAATGACATCTAGAGAAGATACATGGTATCGTTATATAGGTTTCGGATAGATGATGAAATCCTATGAGGAACCTCCCCTTAAAATAACGCCTTCGACATAATTATATAGTTTTCTTTATTTCTTGGCCTCTGCATTAAAGCCACAACCATGTTATTGAAAATTGTTTTTCAATTTCATTTTAAAAAATGTTTTCTTCTTGTTTTTGCCCCTTATAAATCCTTCCAAAAATTGTACAAACTATCTTCTCGCATCTTTCATAAATTTTCTCCTTTACATTGTATCTTACATGATTTCTCTTTATCTGTGACACATCGTGTCACACTTAAACATTATTTCAGTGCGACTCGTCTCACTTCCTTAAAGTTTTATTTATCACAATAAATAAATATTCCATCCATGCAATGTATCGCATCTCCGAAATGTTTCTATCCTTGCAATCTATCACATATCCTCAAACTTTTTATCTTTGTGGTGTATCACATGAGACCAATATTTCCTTCTTTGTAGTGTCTCACACCAAATTTTATGTTTATGAGATATGTTGTGTTGCACCAAACTTTATCGTAATGTGATACATCGTGTCACTTCGAACTTTCTATCTCCATGACAAATTCATTTATTGCATGGACCAAAAGTTTAGAAGGGAGTTACATATCGCACACAAAACGATTTTAAGTGTGATACATAATGATCCCAAGACATGTCACACACAAAATTATTTTAAGTATGATACACATAAATCTTATCGCATCATCCTAACGTTCTAAAGGGAGCAACACAAGAGTTTTACACATAATTTAAATAAGGGTGTGATGCATGTTTTTCACACCAAATTATAAAAAAAAAAGGTGTGACTCATAAAGACTAAGTGGCACATAAAATAAGACATGTCGCATCCAAATATTTTTTCAAGTGTGACATGGGATGCATCACTCCCATTTTCATGAAGGCTACGACAAAGTTGAACTAACTTCATAGGAAAACATTTGTCTAGGGAAAAAGTTGATCAGATAAACACCTCACACACCTTTACTATGATATCACCTTTTAACAATGAGTGGGAAGAAACCCTAAATCTTGTCAATAATGAAGTGATTGCCTGGTTTTAGTTTTTATAAGCTTATCTTACGTGAGATTTATTTCAAGGAGGATCATCAATGAAAGTCACAAACTTCATTTTATCTTTGAAATCATATAGTGATTGGAAGTGAACTGGTGGAAATGGTTGTTGGAAATATGGGTATAACTTGAATTCCCCCTAGTGCAGCAAAACCATCCATTATACCAGGGAGACAATCAATAATCTAAAATTTGCAGAGCAGGATGCAACCAATGAACTTGGTACTACACATTCCAAAAAGGAAAGTGGTGAGGTTAGGGAGTTAAAAGAATAGATTTCTAGCTTGAAGAATGCAATGGAAAAAAGGAAGCAAAAGTTAGGTAGAGAATGAAGTCTAGGTTTCTCACCAATTCATCCATGAATGCAAACCAGGGGAGATGTCCAATTACATGTCAAGCACAAAGAGCCTATGAAATATGTTGTCAACATAAATGTGTGGAACAATATCATTAAATGACAAAAGATATCCCATTGGCTTAACGATGCCATAATATCAAATAACCCTTTAAACTTATGTATCAAGACTTTGGGATATATGTTTTTACCACTTTTAGGGAGGAATCAAGATCAACTAGAAAATTCTAAAGTGCATATTTAAAACAAGGCATGGACTATTCTCATATGCAAGTTCCAAGGAAAGAAGAGAGGATACCTATGTGTGTAAGTCATCCATTGTATTGTATGAGAAAACCAGTGCCAAAAACCATGTTGGCTTATATGAAAAACACTTTTGAGGCCACAACAACCCCATTTACTTTTATTTTTACAAATGAAAGAAAGGCCCCCCCTACTAAAATTAGAACTCTAATAGGCCCCCCCTACTAAAATTCGATCTCTAATGCCTAATCCTCTACTATGTGAGCCTAATGTTAATTCTTTGTCTACCTTGAGTTATTTGGGGGTTTGATATTAATTGATGATTGTATACATTGAATGAGTTTGTTTCTTAGAACTTGTTGAATGAATAACTTAAATGAAGAATGCATATTCATTCTACATCCTCTTGCTTGCATGTTGTTCTTAATGTCTTCATCTTTATTCTCTCATATGTTGATATTACTCTTCAATTCCAAAATCTTGACTAGAATCGCAAGATCACTAATCCTTCCTTTGAGTTTGAGACTTGGTAAATGCAACTTTCAGGACACTTATCTACAACACACATGCTTATCTTTGAACAAACCCAACACTCATTCATAAGCTTGTTGAAGGAAGAGAATGGAATGTTTAATATATAATGACAAGTGCCTCATTACTTGCATAACTTATCTCATCTTCTCTATGGTTGCATGAATAGGTTCATAGGTCCACTTCATTTACATGACCGCTCAAGGGTTGAAATGCATGTGGGGAATCCCTTGATCTTATTCCTCTTGTCTAGAATTCTCTCTATGTGGATCTTGTCTATCATTTGAAGCCAACAATCACCATTATGAACTAAGCCTTGTCTTTCCCAAACCTAGGCTAGATTTTTTTCTATCATCATTGAATTGATAAGATCGAAACATTGCTCCTTACCAAGCTCCCCTTTATAGGGAAGTAGATTCACCTTGGCTTACAGGTTCCCTAATGTCTGAAGCTTGGAAGACTATCAGATACACCTTTCCCCCAGTCCTATCATGTGAGCTCATCGAATTTACTTTGTCAAGAATCCCCGTTCAAAGTGTTGATTGTGCATTGTCTTAAGACTAGTCCAAAGCCCAAAGTCTGAAATCCTATCGATCTCCCATCATCAGATTTGTCTCATCAGGTTGACCGAGTAAATTCCCTTGTGATCTTCCTAGGGTCTAAAAGGTGTAAGCTTCTTTAGACCGATCTCTATCGGGTTCTTCTTTCAACCTCCCCTCTCTTCAAAAACCCAGGACCAAGGCCCATTGAGCATATTGGATGTGGAACCTTGTCGTGTCATCACCCAATGTTTTCTCGCCACTTTTCATAACATGTTTCATGCATTGTGTCCTGACGTAAGAACCTATTCCATGATATGACCATATCCACTTTCCTTGAAATTTTATCAGTTTTTCCCTCCAATATCTTCAGTTTGACTGGATTGACATGTATCATGTGCTCGACTAGAATCGATCTCCTTTTATCATATGAGTCACAATTTGTGATGTTGATTTGTTGCATGGAATGTCGTCTTTTCCCCCTTGATGGTTTCGATTTGTTGCATCCAAATTTTAATGATCGTGACCTATGTACAACATACCTACCCGTTTCGAAACCTGGTTACTCGAAATCTACCTGATATACCTTACTCTTATTTTTGGTCCTTAGGTGTGGAACCCTGATTGATGTGGATCCATGACTAGCATGGAACCATGACTCGTGTGTAACTTGGCCTCATTTTCCTAATTTTTATTTTTATTTTTCTACATAATTTGTATATTTTTATTTTATTTTTAATTGTATTTACTTCTTTCTTTTTATTTTTATTTATTATTTTTGTAATTATTTATTTCCATTTGTATTTTTCCCTTGGTTTTGCATAACCACATGGTTTTGATTGCACATGGTAATTTCCCATGGTTTTTGTTCCCCATGGTTTTCCCCAAAGTTACCCTTGATATTTATTTTTTACATAGGAAAAATCAAGTTTACTTTAGATATGTTCTTACATAGGTCAAATTTGTTTTACATGGGTAGACTATTTTTACATGGTATGTTTTGCCTAAAACCCTAATGTATAATATGTACATTCTCATTCTCTTTTCTACTCCCGTAAAATTAGAAACAATTTGACTTTTTGGTTTTTATGTATATATGTGTATATATATTAGTTTATTTCTTTTTGTTTTTTATGTTAATCTTATTTTTCACATTTTCCCAGGAAGACTTAGGTTGTATATTTTCATTTTATTTTTCTTATTTAATTTCATTTAGTTTCATTTTTTTAATTTAAATTTTCCATTTTTTCCCCTCACCCATTAGAATTCAACTTAATATTTCCCTGGCATATTCCCATTGGTCTTCACCTTCACTTCACAGTAAATTCCCATCGGTAATTCCCATTAATGATTACCTCCTACTTTTCCAAGAATCGCTTCCCTCGACAAACCTTTCTTCATTCTCGAAATCCTCTCTCCCTTCACTGAATACCCTTGGAAACTTAACATTATCAATTTAATATTTCAAGCCATCTAGAAATTTCATCGGACTCAATCCATCGGGATGAAGAACTCATCGGAATCAATTTCATCAGAAGCCTACATGATCGAATCTCACCTTATCACTTCTTAAGTTGACCTCCAACCATCAGAATCTGATGAGGTCATCGGGAAGACTTATCAACCATCAGATAGATTTACCATAGCCATCAAAATACATCACTTTGGTTAATATTGTATTAATTTTTCAATTGGGATGAGTTACCATCGGAGTTGGTATTTACCAAGACCTACCTTCACCTTTCGACTAGGGGACATTGATAAGACATCAGAAGGAGTATTATTTTAATATTTTTCATAGCCCATCGAATGGAGTATTATTTTAATAGTTTTCATAGGTCATAGGATGGAGTATTATTTTAATATTTTTTATAAGCCATCAGATGGAGTATTCAGACTTTGATGAGTTTCCATCAGAGTGTTACCCATCAGAGCATATGCGCATAATACCATTCGGACGTGTTATCAGAAGGGTTTGAGTTACCTTTTAATTTTAATTTTGGGAATTTAACTATTTTACTTTTTATTAATTTTGATTTTCACGAATTATTTTAGTTAATGTTTTTCATTTTCCTATTTCATTTCTTTTTTATTTCATTTTCCTATTTTCACTATAGTAATTGGCCCCCTAGATGGGGTGTCAGTAGGATCTACGTGTACAAGGGAGAGAGTGGCGCCTTCCAGGCATGCGTCGGCCACGTGAAGCGCACCTGTCATGCCCCTCTTCATTTGCTTCCCCCTTGATGATTGAATGCAACATTCATTCCTCTCAGCATTGGACTCGTTGCTCTGGCATGCCACTCTCTACAACTTTGTATGGGTGATGGATGAAAGGCTCATCCTGTCCCCTCTGTGCTTATGTGACCTTCCATTTTGGTTATTTTACTATGCTCCCACTCCTCGGCTGGACCATAATGCTTATCCACTTCCCGTTGAGAAGCCCTCTGGCTTTCGACTCCGACTGGTCTATTGGATCTCTACTCCCCCATTGGAATTCTATGCTTTACCAACCTTTGTTGCACTGCCCTCATCTTCGCTCATGTTGGTTATGCCTCACCTTCGAGGGAAACCAAAATGAGGCCCAGTTTGGTATCAGAACCACGGGTGTATGGCTAACCAACTTCCTCCTGTTTTGCCTTAGCCTCCAAGCTCTTCGACCTCCTCCTCCTCCCTTTCTTCCCCTGGTTCGAGCAGACTTCCTCCATTGTCTTCTCCATGGGCATGTCGTGTGGAATGGTTTGACCTTCACGGTAATTCTCTAGGTTTCACCCTCTGCCCAATCTAGGATTCGTCTTCTTCTTCACAAACTACCATGGTCCCTCCGACACCTCCACATGATCTTTCATCCCCCTTCCCACCACCCTCTTCCCCCATCATGGAACCCCCCTTCCCTACCCCTTTGGAGGAGCCCCCGTAACCTTGGAGGAGCCCTCTAGCCAGCCCCATTTATGCTCGAACTACTCTTCATTTTCACGTATTTTTGCTTCATGGGAGATATTACATGACCCGGTCTTTGTAGTTATAAAGGATGTGGATGACTTGTGCTTTTGATTGGAGAACATGGATAGGTGAGGGGACATAATTGAATCTCTACTCACAACCTTTCTTAGCTCCCTCCACTCTCAAGGTCTAGCAACCAATTGATTCAAATTTTATGGGGTATATGGTCTAAATTTGGATGCAAAAGTCATAAATCTATAAAGCTAATAGATTTCACATGTGGATCAAGGAGATGCCCACCTCCTCATTAATTAATTGGGCTAACAGGTTGCCCATATTAGTCAAAGAGAGTCCTACCTATCCATTGGTTTTTATTTTCCACTTCTTAACTCTTAGGGTCAACTTGTTATTTCTTGTTACAATTGTTTAGGGACTTCTTAACTTTTAGGGTCAACTCATTATTTCTTGTTACAATTGTTTTACCCTTTAATTAAAAAGTTGTAACTTCTTGTTGCAACTATTTAGGGACTTCTTAAACATTCTTTAGGGATTTCAAATTCATGAGGGCATAACTCCTCAATCATGAGGAACCACATGACATGCCACCTACCATTTGAAACAACATGACTAGGACTATCCATATATGAGGGTTTTGCATGTACTTGTAATGTTTTTCAAACTCACATTCCTCAGTCAACTTCAGGACTCATGAACACACCTTTGGGCTTCTTGTAGAATTCTTCAAATTGTCTTCCCATGAGGGAAATGCTCAAAGTTATGCCATAAGGGGATCACTTTGGAGACTTCTTCAATTATACCCATTACTTGTAGAGACTTCTAGACTTCTTCTAAAGTTGAAATCAATGGAAATCAATTGTCCAGTAATACCCCCCTTTGGCATTGATGGCAATACTCATGTTCTGCATGTGATCAATGCTGCCCCTTTGAAATCAATGGAAAAGGGTAAATCCCCCTGACAGTATACCTTCTTCTGACAATCTCTTTCCCTGACTTCATTCTTTTGAACTTACTATTATGCTTTTGTTCTTTCTCTCCTTTCGTGTTCTTTGTCCATTGGTGCTTCTTGATGATGTAAACCACTAACATATAAAAAGAATTCATATTAAGGTTCTTTTATCTTCTCTTCGTAGATGATTTATATGCACTTGTATTCTTTGCAAAGATGTCATGTAGTTCATTGTGGAGTAGAAACTACTCCAAGTTTTTGTTGAAGATACTCAAATGTCTCTCTTGGGAGAGATTTGGTGAAGATGTTTGAAATCAGTTCCTTTTTCCCAATGTACTCTAACTTGATATTATTTTTTGTAACCTATTCCTGTAGAAAGTGAAACTTGATCGAAATGTGTTTAGTCTTGGAATGCATCACTGGATTCTTGGAGATACTTGTAGCATTGGTATTGTCACAAATATCGAAATAGGCTCATCATACTTCACTTGTATATCTTGCAGGGTTTGCTTCATTCAGAGAACCCAAGTTCAACATGTTGTTGCTGCGATATATTCTACTTCTCTTGTAGATAATGATATTGAGGATTGCTTCTTACTTAACCAGGATACCAGAAAATCACCCAAATAAAAGGTTGCTCCCCTAGTACTTATTCTATCATCAATGATTCCTTCGAAATATGCATCTACGTAGGAGACCATAGTCATTTCATTTCTTTTTGGATACCACAATCTTGTTGAGCCTTATATTATAACGCTTGTATGCCTCGTTTTTTCTTGAGTATCCAGCCAATATGCCTGTATCAACTCGAGAATAAAATTTTCCAACTCTGTCATCTTCTCTTTTTAGGTAGAATTTGCTTCCAAATACTCTAAAATGCTTGATGTTTGTTGGTCTTCCCTTCCATAACTCATATGGAGTTTTTTCACCGTTGCTTCTGAGAATTCCTATGTTCAAAATAAGAATGGTTTTGTGCACTACTTGTACCTAAAATACATTGCTCACTTCAAATATTTCAGCATGCTTTTGGACATCTCTGTTATAGTTATGTTCTTCTTTTCAACGACTCCAATTTGCTGAGGTGTCCTAGTTGTTGAGAACTTCCTTTTTATTCCATTCTCTTCATAGAAATCCATGAATTATTTTGATTTGAATTCACCTCCATTGTCTTATATTAAGCACTTAATTCTCAAATCCATTTCGTTTTCAACCATCTCCTTGAAAACTTTGAAATGTTTGAATGCCTCTGATTTCTTCTTGAGAAAACAAACTGCAGTCATTATTGTATAATCATCAATAAGGGGCATGAAGCATTATTCGGCATTCATTCATTTTGTTCTCATTGGTCCACATAAATCAGTGTGTAGAATTTCCAATGGCTTTGTTGTAGAGTATTCCTTCGATCTGAATTCATTTCTTGTTTGTTTTGCTTGTAGGAAGTGCCTGCACATAGTACTAGCTAGTTTTGAAATTTTAGGCATTTCTCATATTGTTTTCTTTCTACCAATTTTGACAATATTTTCAAAGTTCATGTGACCCACTCTTTTGTGCCAAAGCCAACTTTCATTTTCCTTTCCCAAGCAACATCTTTCCTTTCCAATCTCATTTAATATGTATATGTTGTTTGGAGTCCTCATTATTGTAGCCACCAATTTGTCTGGTCCTTTTCTTATCTCAGACTCCTCTGAGTCAAATATAAGTCTATGTCCCTGATCACATGTTTGACTCACACTTGGCAGATTATGCTTCATTTTTTCGACAAGTAGGACATTTTCTTCCTTGGAATCCTTCTAACTTGACTGGTCCTTTTCCTATAATTTTGGCTGAGTTGTCATTTCCAAAAGAAAATCATCCATCTATTTCTTTCTTTAGAGTTATAAATATGTTCTTTTCACATGTCATATGCTTTGAACAATCACTATCAACGTACGTGTCACTTCTTATACACTGGGCTTGTAGAGCAATAGAAGATTCTTGACCATTCAATTTATTTTGTTTCCTTCTCCATATTCTTGATGGTTCTTTTGTGTGACTGTTAATATCTTTCTTTGGTTCCTTTGAGGGAATGATCAATCTACAATATTTTGCCTTGTGTCCAAAATTGTTTCATTTATAGCATTCTACTTCATCTTCTAGTGATACAAAACTGTTACAGTTTATGTTATACGCTTCCTGAGGCTTTCTTATATTATTAAATCTAGAGTGACCTCATAATTGCTTCTATTCTTAGCGTAGGATTTGCAGTTTATAGCTTTGTGCCCAAAATTATTACATGAATAACATAAACCAAGAAATATAGTTTCATACATGGGAGATATTTTGAATGGTGTTGTTCTTTTGTAGTTTTCTTGTTGATTTCTTTCCATGGATGATTGTTGATTTTGAATCCTGGGTCTTCTAGACGGTGCCATCCTTCTGTAATATTCTTCTTGAGTTTTTTCAAATACCTGAGTGTTCTCATTTGAAGGCTTACACTCTTCCTTCTTGGTGGATCCCCTGGTGACTTCTGCATAAATAGTTTGATTTGCTTCATGTTATGTAGTCATGGAGCTTGAATCCTTCTCTGCATGTGTTTGGTTGTATCCCAGTCTAGACCCGTCATGATATGGCCTTTGAGCGCTGATGATTTCATCCAGTATTTTGTTTTGTTCTATTGCATGTCTCTTTTCTGAAGTTATTTCCTTAGTGAAACTATTTTTGTTTCCAAGCTCTTTTTCTCTTTCTCCTTTTCTTCTAGCCGGATTTTGAGTATTTCTTCAATCCTTCTGGCTTCTTCCACTTGGAATTTTAGGTTCATAATCATCTGTTGATCTTCTTTAGAGTTAGGACTTTGAGAACTCTCTTTTAGCTTGATTAATTCTCCCTTAAGAGATTTGTTTTTCTTCCTCTCTTTCTTTAGTTCACTTAAGGCATTGATTAGTTTTGCTTCAAGAGATACCTCACCTTCTTCTTCATAATCCTCTTTATCATTTTCAAAAGCCATAAAGATTACATTTTTTGAGTCACTGTCGCTATCACCATTCTCATCCGATGAGGAACTATCCTCCTCTGAGTAGAGACTTTTCTTGAATAATTTTTGTTTTTTTCTTCTCTTGTCTCCCCTTTTAAATTTCTTTTCTTTATTGGGAGATTCTTCTTGATCACTATTTGACTTCTTAGCATAAGGAAATTTAGATTAAAAATGACCAATTTTACCACAATTAAATCATATTAAGGGCAGCATACCTTTGTACTTTCCAGTTCCTCTCTTCAACTTCCTGAAGAAGTTGGCTATTTCTTCATCTTTGTCTGAATCATCACTACAACTTCAGCTTGTCTTTGACTTTTGCTTGGTCTTATTTGTTTTATAGGATGCTTTGAAAGTTTCTTCCTTCCTGGGTGGATTATCCCGTTTTGTTCTCATTTCATAAGTTGTTAGGATTCCATGTAACTCGTCCATGCTCAAGGTAGCATGATCTGCTCTTTCTTCTAGGGTTGAAACTTTAGGATCAAATATCTTTGGAAGAGACCTCGGTACCTTTTGAGCAATTATTGGTTCTTTAATTTATTCTCCCAATCCTTTAATAGAATTTACTATTTGATCATCTTGTAGAAAGTGAGTTGCAATATCTTCATCTTCCTTCATCTTCAGTTTTTCAAACTTACCTCTATAGGTTTGAAGTTTGGCCCCATGTACTTTAGAATCTCCTTCATAAATGTTTTGAAGTTTGTCCCAAAGATCCTTTGCAATATCACAATGCATAACTTTGACATATAAAGATTCATCAAGGCCATTCAAAATAACATTTTTATCCTTTGAAATTTTTTCACATAGTTTATTTCCATCTCTATCAGTTGGAGTAGTGGTAGGTGTTGTGTATACATTCAATATTTCTTTCCAGAAATAAAATCGATGTGCTTGTACATATGTTTTCATCCTTATGCTCCATAAGGCATATCTCTATCCATTAAACCGTGGTGCTCCAATCTTAGTGTACTACATGATCTTCCTTCCAGTGATTAAATTGTTTTCTGAAGGACCTACTATGATACCAATTGTTGGAATATTGAAAGGGGGGTGAATCATTATTATACAATTTTTACCACTTTTAATCAGAATATCAACATTTATCACTTATTCCTTCATTTAACATTTCATGAACATATAACCATCAGCAGTACCATTCAACAATATATCATATTATACACAATGCACAAGATATTTAATGTGGAAACCCAAATGGGAGAAAACCAAAGAATGATTTCTTATATATATCAAATATTACATTCATAGGAACCACCAACTTCCAAATTATCTAACACCAACTGGAAGGAGGCTCCATCCCCCTATTTACAGGCTCCAACCTGAAGGAAGCTGCAACTCCTTGAATTCTCCAGCTACAACTGGAAAAAGGCTCCAACCCCCTAGTTTACAGGATCCATCATGAAGGAAGCTCCAACTCCCCATTTTCTTTGGCTCCAACCAGAAGGAGGATACAACCCCCTTTCCTTGCCCTATCCTACCTCCCTTAAAAATAAATGTAGACTCAACCTGTCACTGAAATTGTTACTCATAAACAACATGTCATGGATACATCAACCTCTCATTACCTTTATCATTGTCACTAGATCAAACTCATAATCATATATATCGCATGCCAATATCACAAAGAATATATCCAAACCATATGACCAAATTCACCAACATATGCATATAGCAATGTACCATAAATATGCCTCTGGTATGTGCCAAAACATCAAAGATATTCCTCAAACAATATGCCAATACATTCCTCAAACCATGTACCCAAGTATCCAGAATATATCTCAACCATGTCGAAAATATATGTGCCAATACATCCAAAATATGCCTCAAGCATATGCAAAACATTCCTAAGACATGCCTCAAGAATGTGTCATACCATCAAGATATAATAATCAAAATCATGTATACAGACATACTTCAAATCATGTAACAACCTTTCTACATCATCATACCTTTTTGCAACATGGAACAAGCATCCCCTTTGCTTTACCTCAACCTAGCTACCTTAGATTTTCCAATAGATCAAGTGTTCACTAGATAGATATTCAATGAACTTGTGTGTATGAATGAGAGACTCTTGATGTGTATTTATACTTTTCAAGTGACTTATTTTGGGGCTAACTTGAAATTGTTTTACCCTTTTTCCTACTTTTAGGGTCAACTCAATATTTCTTGTTACAACTATTTTACCCTTTAATTAATGATTGTTTTACCATTTTTCTTGATTTTAGGGTCAACTCATTATTTCTTGTTACAATTGTTTTACCCTTTAATTAATGACTTGTAACTTCTTGTTGCAACCGTTTAGGGACTTCTTAACTTTTAGGGTCAACTCATTATTTCTTGTTACAATTGTTTTACCCTTTAATTAATGACTTGTATCTTTTTGTTGCAACCGTTTAGGGACTTCTTAACTTTTTGGGTCAACTCATTATTTATTGTTATAACCATTTAGGGACTTCTTAACTTTTAATGTCAAATCATTATTTCTTGTTACAATCCTTTTAACCTTTAATTAATGACTTGTAACTTCTTGTTGCAATCGTTTAGGGACTTCTTAACCATTCTTCAGGGCTTTCAACTTCATGAGGACATAACTCCTCAACCGTGAGGAACCACATGGCATACCACCTACCATTGGAAATGGAATGATGAGGACTATCCATATATGAGGTTTTTGCATGTACTTGTAATGTTTTTCAACATTATATTCCTCAGTCAACTTCGAGCCTCATGACCACACCTCTGGGATTCTTGTAGACTTCTTGAAAGTGTCTTCCCATGAGGGCCATGCTCAAATCTACACCATAAGGGGAACACTTTCAAGACTTCTTCAATTATACCCATTACTTCTAGAGATTTCTATAATTATTCTAAAGTTGACATTACTGACAATCAATTTTCCAACAATAATGGGTGATGTCAACCCTAGAAGAAGTCTAGAAGCCTCTAGAAGTGATGGGTGTATTTGAAGAAGTATCTAAAGTGGTACCCTAAAGTGTAGCTTTAATCATGGCCCTCACGGGAAGACACTTTGAAAAATTCTACAAGTAGCCCCAGAGGTGTTGTCACGAAGCCCAAATTTGTTTGAGGAAAAAGAAGCTGAAGGACATTGAAAATGCATGCAAAAACATCATAGATGGATTACCCTCGTCATGTTGTTTCCAATGATAGGTGGTAAGTCACATGGTTCTTCATAGTTGATAAGTTATGCCCTCCTAAACTTGAAGCCATGAAGTATGATCAAGAAGCCCTGAATCTAAGGATAAGAATTTACAAGTCGGCCCCAAATCAAATAAGGAAGGAAAATTTGTTGCAACAATAAGTTACAGGTCAGCCCTAAATTCAAATAAAGGAGGCACCTGTAAAAGTATAAATATACATCAAGAACCTCTCATTTGATCATCCATCCAATTGTGTGTTTATGGTATGGAGCTAGAATAAGTGGGTATGCACTTGTGCTAGGAGGATTGGCGATCTCAACAAAGAAAATATAACCTAGGAGTAAGGAGGTCGAGGAGAGCAAGTAATTTTCTAAGGTTATCCATGGGTTGTAGTGGAGCAAGGTGCAGATTTCTAAGGTTATATGCTGGTTGTAGTGGAGTAAAGCACATATATCCACAGCTTTATAGTGGATGAATCACGTCTTTGTGTCTTGATGAAGTTGAAAAAGGTTAATCAAGATGTTATCTTGTTGATGTTGAAGTTGAAGAAGGTTTGTTGGTCGGTAATCTTATGCACCAAGTTTTTTACATGTAAAAGGTACGGTTTTCTATATGTTTTGAGGTTTGTATCTTGATGTTATGGTATATGCCTTGAGGCATATCTTGGAGGGTCTTTGGTACATGGCTAGAGACATATGTTGGTGATATTTTGGAGATCATGGCTTATGCTTGATGCACATATTAGATATTTCGGTACATGCTTAGTACATGGTTTATGTTTGTAACATCCTCCAAACCAACCGAGGGACATTATGGTGCAGAATACTCATAAAAATGAAATTCATGCTAACTAATTTAATTCCTTTATAGTTAACTAATATCATCTAGCTTTTAGCTACGAATCAAAACAAATTTAGATATTATCTATAACCATAAAACAGATGTATCTACAACATATCAAAATAACATGAATGTGGCTTAATAATTCAAACAACAACATATAAATCATTCTCAAATACACAAAGATCATGCACAACAATTTAACTCATAAATACAAACAAAAAATAGACAAACAGTTATCTTTCCACAATAGTTGTGCAATGAGCTACTTGAGAAGGACATTCCACCCAACTATAGATTGAATATTCCAAATCTCAATAGCCAATCACCCCCGAGCTGAGGCTAGTAGTCCACAAAAGAGGGTGGTCTCTAACAGTACACTCACAGCTCATGAAACTCACAACCCACTGATATCTTCCTATAGATATCCCAATTTTCCACCAGATCTATTCCTCTTGACTTTCCCAACCCAAGGAATGTACCCCTTCACTAATATCATACCCTCGGGTGTCCCAAGGTCTCTTTGGCACAGGTAGCTAGGAATATCTAAGTTGGGAACTCAAGGGAACCTGCTGCTAGGAAAACTACCAACAACCCAACAACAACACTCGATGTTATAGTGAAACTTGCCCAAGAGTTCACTCTTTGGGCCTGAAAACCTAGCTCTTCAGTTATCCAACTCCAATATTCTCCAAATATGCTCCATCATGCTCTAAAATTCTCTCTTCATGGTTGTACTAGCTTCAAGCTCTCGTTTTTGCTCTCCCTTGCTTCTTATGCATAAAAACTCCCTGTGTAAAATTGTTGTCCCAACCCATACAGATTTTCTCCCTTTGGATTTCCTTTCTTGACTCACACTCTTCCCCAAGATGATTTTACTCAACCCCCATGTTCCCGATAACTTTGGGATATGGCTACTCACACATTTCACCCTCACTCTTACATGTATTCAATGATTGGCTTTGGGAACACTCAATCAGAAATTGGAAGGTTCATATAACAAATTTAGGAAAATGGGTTGAATTAATATGCATGGGTAATTCCTCCTTGGACCCCTCTTGGCCATTATCCTAGACACCCCCCTCTCTTGTGGATTAATTCATCCCCCATATCTTTTCCATGTCCCCTTAGTAGTTGGAAACACATTTTATTAATAAAACAAGGAAATACAATTCACATATTACATCGCTTGGTCGTATCCACATATTATATCTACATAAGAATTAATTAAACTAGGGATTATAGTGGGGATGTTACATTCCCCCTCCCCTAAAATTGTGCGTTGTCTTGGTTCACATTATGTCGATACACATATATTCAAATTTACATCACAATACTTAGAAAATAAAATTCTTCAATTTTACAACTCCAACAGCAACTCCAACCATAATCTCATATTCCTCTCAACTCGTCGACCCAAGGAATGCACCATTCATTTATCATAGTTATCCCAAGGGATATACCATATGTTTATCATACCTAACCCAAGGAATTATCCATTCTTTTATCAAGGTCCCCAGCATTGTTGTCTAGGAATCTTAGATGTGGTTCCAGAACTCTAGCTGCTCAAAATGGAGTCTTGCATTCTGTCTTCTTTAAAATTGTAAAAAAATTATGGGTATTCCTCCCGCATGTTTTCTTCATGCTCCCATGTATCATATTCAGCACCATAGCATTTCCATTGAACCTTTACCATCCCTATAGATTTTTTCTTGAGCGCTTTGACTTTTCGATCAGGGATGTGTATTGGTTCCACCCGAAAATCCCTTCATGCTCCACCTGGATCATATTCCAATAAATCATGTGGTTAGGGTTACGCACATACTTATTTAATAATGATACATGAAATACATTATGCACTCTCATGGATACAGGAAATGCTAGCATGTATGCAACTATCCCTATCTTTTCTAATATTTCAAGAGGCCCACATTATCTTGTTGTTAACTTTGGGTGACTTCCTAATATTAATGAACTTCTCTTTTCCTTCACTTTTAAAAACACATGTTTTCCCACTTTAAAATATATAAACACTTTGTTCTTGTCTACATAACAGTTCTGTTTGTCCCGGGCAACCTTGAAATTATGCTTTATCTTTGTCATCTACTCTTCCATTTGCTTCATCAAATCTGTCCCAATAATTGTTTTGTCTGCTAGATTATCCCAACTCATTGTTGTGTTACACTTCCTTCCATAAAATGCTTCAAATGGACTCATTTTCAATGAGGCCTAATAACCATTATTGTAGGAAAAATCCACTAAGTGGATATAATCCTCCCACTTTGATGTCTGATCCATCACATACATTCTAAGCATGTACTCAATTATCCTGTTAGTCATCTCAACTTTCCCATCTAACTCTGGATGATATGTTGTACCAATATTTAAATTTGTCCCAAAGCCCTTGAAAAAACCCTTCCACGAATTGGATGTGAAATTTGGATCTCTATATGAAACTATCTCCTTAGGAACTCCATGTAGCCTGATAACCTCCTTTGTATATATGTCTTCAATATTTTATGGCTTGTGTGTAGTCTTTACCGTAATAAAATGTGTTGCCTTAGTCAATTTATCCACCACCACCATGATGGAATCATGTTGTTTCACTGTTCTAGGAAGCTTTGTAATAAAATCAACCTTGACAATTTCCCATTTCCATTCTGAAATCGACAATGGATGTAGAAAACTTGTTGGGTGTCTATGTTATGTATTTACCTTTTGGCACTCTAGACATATGACTATGTAATTGGCCACTTCTTTCTTCATTCATGGCCAAAAATATTGGCTTCTTATAGCTGAAATTGTCTTCTGATATCCTGGGTGTCCAACATATGGCACATTATGCATTTCCTTCAAAATTGCATTTTTAAGCTCATTGGAATTTGACACATATACTTTTCCCTTGTACATAAGAATTCCATCTTCTTTTAGCTCATAAGCATTAAATTTCTGTTGAAAAATACTTTGTTGTAATATCTCTTTCATTTTTAAATAATTATCATATAAATTTGTTGTTGCAAAAAGTTTGTCTTTTAAATTATTCTTGTACATGTTGATGGTTGCAATATGCATTCCATGAGATCTCATGTTGAGTGCATCAGTCACTTGATTTTCCTTGCCCTTTATATGCTTAATTTCGAAGTCATATTCACTCAGAATTTCCAGCCATCTAGTTTTCCTATCATTATTGTTGGCTTTCCAAACAAATGTTCCAGACCACAGTGGCATTTCCTTAGCTCAGTTTTCTTACCCATGAGACAATGTCTCTATATTTTTAATGCATGTGCAACTGTTGCTAACTCTAGATCATGGGTGGCATAATTTCTTTTATGCTCTTTTAGTTTGTTGGACTCATAGCATACCACATGATCCTTTTGACTGAGAACTCCACCAAGCCCTTCCTTTCAAGCATAGGTGCACACAAAAAAATATTCATTTGGATCTACAATATTCAATATTGGCGCACTTGTCAATATTTTCTTCAACTACTGAAAAATATCTTCACAATTGGAATTTCATTCAAATTACACTCCCTTCTTTGCAAAGAAGTTATTGGACTTGTAATCTTTAAAAATCCCTTTATGAATATTCAGTAATAACCAACAAGACCCATGAATGATCTGACCTCTATCACATTCTTTGGCGTTTCCCATACTCTAATGGCCTCTATCTTCTCAGGATCCACTATTATACTTGTTGTTGAAATGATATGCCCCAAGTAGTAAATCTTCTTTTGATAAAATATGCACTTACTTAGCTTAGAATACAATTTATGCTCTCTTAAAACTTGCAACACCATTCTTAAATGTTTCTCATGTTCCTCTTTTGATTTAGAGTAGATGAGTATATCATCTAGGAACACAATTACAAACTTGTCCAACTACTCCATAAACACTCCATTCATCAAACACATAAATATTGTTAGGGAATTTGATAGTCCAAATGGAACTACTGTGAATTCATAATTCTCGTATCTTGTCCTCAATGTTGTCTTGTCGATGCCTTCTTCTTTTATCCTTACTTGATGATATCCTAATATCAAGTCAATCTTGAAAAATATTCTTGCACCTTTCAGCTGATCAAACAAATCATCAATTCTTGGCAAAGGATACTTGTTATTTATGGTGACCTTATTCAGTTGTCTGAAATCAATGCACAACCGTAAGGTACCATCTTTCTTCTTTACAAAAATAATTGGGGCTCCCCAAGGTGACAC
>SNQJ01S0066250.1:0-13191 GCA_010110895.2 Picea sitchensis | reverse complement strand
TTGGTTGGGTTTTCTTCCCTTGTTGAGAAGGGTTTCCCAGGATACTTCTTGTGTACTTGTGCATGGTATTTATTCTTGTGATCTTGGTTGTTGCAACAAATTGTTAATGGGGAAATTGCAAATGTCTATGGTTCAAGTAAAATGCTAAAAATGGATTGAACTCCATGCTTGATCCTAGCTTAATGAAAACTCAGCAATATGTCGGGAAGCTCCATTATCCACAAACCACACTTCAATGTCCTAGAACACTAGGCAACCACTGCCCAAGGGACCAGTCATGAGAGAAAACTCTCTCTCATGTCTCTCAAAAAACTATGCAATCTTTGTTGATGATGACACCTCTGGTTCCAACTTCTTCTCCTTCTTGTTTAGACACTGACTAGCATAGTGGTCAGTATTGTGGCATGCAAAGCATCTCACCTTTCTCATGTCCTTATTCTTCTCATTGCTCTTTGCCACAATAGCAATGTCCTCGTCGTCTACACCATCCACTTCCCTCTCCTAAGACCCTTCCTGGATCTCTTCTTATGTAAAGTCATCCCACAATCTTCTCCAGTCGGGGAACTTCTCTCTCCCCACCACACACTTCATGAAAACCTCCCACTCCTTGGTGAAGCCTTTGAGGGCTATCTGCACCAACTCTAAGTCTAGGCTTCCTTCACTTCATGGGATTTGATGCAGGTACTAGCACGATGGTATTCGTAAACAACCACAACTAGTTCTCCTAGAGAACCCTTGTGATTCTAACCTTCCACTGCATGTAGTTGGATATCCCCTCCAACCTATCTTCATATATAAGTTTGGAAGTCATCTTTTTCCATCTGAAAAAGAACATCTTCTTTCCCCCTTCTTTTAATCAAATGCCCCAACAAATCACTTGTCGTCCCAAGTGCCAAAGCTGCCCACTGAATTTCATAGCCCTATCTCTGATACCATGTTGCAAATATAGCTCATAAATACAATATGTCATACTTCATATTTCAAACTCCTATTAAGCTTCAAGAGTAAAGCAATAAACCCAATTATGAATTGTACTTAATGAACAGAAAAATTGAATGACATAGATATTAAACTAAATCAGCAGTGGAAATAATTCATAACAGCAGACAAAATCACACATTTGGCACCATAAATTCTAGACAATGTCCCTTGAAGAATACACAGGAAAAATGACAGTTTAAGGAGATAATTCTTATTGAGCTCGGAGAAGTTTCATATCATAGTTTACAAAAAAAAGTAACAAAAGAAATAAATTATAGAAATATGTGCCAACAGACTACCTCGATTTAAATGATAAAAATAACACAAAATTGACCTCATTTTTTGTAATGTACAGTCCCTTTAATAGCAAATACAACCTCAAATTTTGTGCACTTAAGCAGTATTGTTCTGCACTAATTTTGCACAACAAGACAATTAGAAAATTGTGCCATCCTCTTGCCTCAACTTATGTGTCTCTATGCAACTGTATGGCCTCTAAAACAATGTTGTATGACCTATTTTTTAACTATTGGCAACTCAGCATTTAATATTGCAATCATGGATGATTTTAGGGGCTAAATTTCGCTCATGGGCTAATTTTCCATGGTTTTTCTAAAAACGAGATTCACTATTTTAAAAATGATTTGCCCAAATTCTATAGGATAAAATTATTTTACCTTAAAAATCGCCAAATTTTATTAAAACTATATAAAATCCTTAGAAATTTGAATATTTTTACAAAAATATCGCCAAACATTTATAGTTGGCATATGAAGGATTAGTAAGATTCGCCAAAATTTCTACATTTTAAAATAAATTTCCATCCTTAAAATCATCCCTGGTTGCAATTTCTGGAAAATCATACCCTCTTCTCCTTTTGGAAATTGTGTCCTCCTTTAGTTGTACAGATCCTCTCCTTCCTTGGAAATCATTCCCTTCCCCTAGTTGTACGTACCTCCCTCTTTCCCTTGGAGAATGCACCCTCCTCTTGTTGTTAATCTCACTTCTCCATGAGCTCAATCTATCTCTTGAGAAAAGTGACTCTTTACCTTCCTGCTCAAGCTCTCCTCAAGATGTGCGCCCTCTCTTTCCCTCATGAGTTTCCTTTAATAAATTTCAAAATGTAACTCTTTTAACCCTTGATCTCGCTTGAGTGAATCTTCACTTTCCCTTGAGATCAACGGTCACGACTTAATCATCTGTTGAGGTCACTTAAGTCACTAAAGTGACCCATAACATCATAAAGTCACTTTTACATTTAAAAATTAAAAGACCCAGCTTTATAAAATCACTTCATAAAGTTACTTTATAAAAACACATTTTAAAGTCACTAGGGAGAAATGTGCTTGGTCACTTCCTCATGTTGGGCATTGCCTATGTAGAAGTACCTCCAAGCTACCAATTCTAACACTCGTAGACTTAGAGAGTGGGTGGCTTATGATGCCAAATTATTTGTCCCTCGATAGCATTTCATTTTCCATTATGTGAGTGGCATGCATCCTCAAGTTAAAGACACATTGGAGGCATGGATTCCTAATTATTGTCAAGCATTACAAGATATAACCATGCAAGAACAATTTTATGGGTATTACCATAATCAATTCATCTTTGTAAACTACGTTTTTCTCAAATGCACATTCATGGTCAAGTGGACGCTTTTATTTTTTTGGGGTGAGTATATTTGCATTCCTTCGTGGAATACTTTCAACCTATGTTGAATGAGCTCTCCAATCATACAAAGATCATCGTTGAGCATGTACCATCTCCAACAAGCTATGCTTACAAAACACTTTGTGCAATGAGTCGATCAACATTACTTGTTCTAGATAATTATTATAAATAATGATGTGATTAATTTGAATAAAAGCTGCAATTAAGCATGAGAAGCATTGACAAACCTTAGATCTTTGTTCATTTCAAGTTTAATTCCACCACAAGTGTCCAAGGACAAGATCAATAATTTTATAATAAGCTCCTAATTCAGTTACAACTCTACAACCCACTTTCCTAGCTATTATAACAGATATCAAAATTGACTGTGCTGCCCAAGGAAGGAAGCAACCATGACAGGGACAGCAGTGATGGGTTTGGAGCATCAGGACGCCCTCAAAAGCAAACTCGTTTGAAGCAGAAGTTTACTAGTACAAATAACTTTGACAGATCTTATTCTGATTTGTTGCAATGCAGATCAGGACCTTCAAATTATGGTTGTCCATCCCCTGTAAAGAAAAGGAGGTCTGGAGGTAGTAGGTCCCGTGTTGTTGGAAAAAGAACACCACGCTTTCCAGTTTCATACGCACTTGAAAAGTATAATTATGAAGCAGTGTTGTATGGTAAACATGAGCCTGCCTTTGATGGTGATCATGATGATTATGATGTTGCTAAAGCAGTTGCATTGACATTAGCAGAGGTTTCACAGAGAGAAGCCTCTCCTCAGGTTTCTCGAACACCTAGTCGGATGACATTACAAATGAGAGCATCTCCTGTCCAAAATGGTGATTTGAAGGGTTCATATGCTCGGAATGAGTCTGGAGTATATACAATCAAGCATACTAGGTCGACAATGGATGAAGGTAGCCTAGAAGGTAGTCAAGAAAGCAGAGAAGTAGGAAATGGAGGTATTACGAAGGCAGATGAGCAGATAATACCAGGAGAAACTAGAATGAAAGCTGCACATAATCTCAAGAGTAGAGTAAGGAGGCCACCCATAAAGAAGTTCAAGTCACATGGGTTGGAGAAAGAATGTTTTGATGATGTAAAAGAAGAGTGCAGCTGCACTGAAGAGGGTGTTGGAGTGAAAGATGAAAAAGATGAAAAAATGGCTACTTTGGCAGATTTATCTCTAAATGGGCTATTTCCATCTCCTACTGTTGAATCCGAGTCTTCAGTGCAGGTGAAGGAAGAGAAGGACAATGGCATACTAGAAAAGGGTGATAGAAATGCATGACAGGTCAAAGTAGTTGAACCTCATGAAGAGAAACCTAGAGTTTCATCAAACCGAGAAAGAGGATCCCTGTACAAGGCTTCTGTCAATAGTGTGGAACTACTTACAAAGGAAAAACATCACGAAGATGCAAGAAAGGTTGTCCTGGACGGGGCATGTCAGCCCTGTCGTTGACATAAAGAAGAGGAGAAGGAAACCAACTGCACCAAAAGTTCAGCAGATGGAAGCATTGGGCGAAACTTGTTCAGGAGAGATACAAAAGATGGAGGCTTCAATTGGAGATGGAGGCAAGTTTCAAAATAAGCCGAAGAAAACAACAAACACACATGCCATTTCTAAGCAAAGTAGATTGGTGAAGACTCTTCATGTGTCTGCTGAAGATCCTGAACTCACTAGATCAGGTGGGTCTGTGTCAGACCCGGTAATACAAAATCCTACTGCAAGTCAGGTTAATCTACCAACAAAACTTCGAAGAAGACACAAAATGGCTCTAGAAAAGGTTCTGACATCGAAGCCTGTGGAATGTCCAGATAAATGTGAGAACTTTATATGCAATGAAAAATCTGAACGACTAAACAATGCGACTGTGTTTTGTCCTCATACTGTCACAGACAGGGAATCAAGCTTGAAGGCCAAGTTTATTCATTGCTTATCATCTGCTAAGTTCACCTGGAAAGCCACGCCGACTATCTAAAAGATTCCTTCAAGAAAAAAGGGAGAAATTGAAACAATATCGTGAGTCAGTTCGGAAGCACTATAATGGTGTATGGTCTGGCATTTGTGACGGTTTGCCCACAGATTTAGCTCGGCCATTATCAGTAGGACAACATGTAATTTCTTTCCATCCAAAATCAAGAGAATTCCATGATGGAAATATCTTAACAGTCGATCGGAACAGATGTAGAGTTCAATTTGACAGACCAGAATTGGGAGTTGAATTTGTGTTGGATATTGATTGCATGCCTTTGAACCCATTGGAGCATATGCCAGAAGCCTTGAGAATAAAAACTGTGATCTTGGATGGTCTGGTTCGGACTTTTGAGGACTCCCAACTGGAGATGAAATCTCGAGGATTGGGTGTGGGTGTTTCTCCAAAGACTATCCAGAATGACAGACTGGATAAATCAGGGGCAGAACCTTCTTTCGGACCCCCTTCTAAATATTCTTTTAGTACTCTTTTGAAGTAGGCAAAGGGTGATACAGTTGATTATGTTATACAAGCAAAATTTGCAGCAAATGAAGTCGTTGCGGCTATCCTGCAAGCAATGTATAACCAGCCTTGTACACTAGCCCAAATCCAGGCCAAAGGAAGCGCGGAAACCCTCAAACTTAACATGGCACTCATATTGCTCCCCATCTGCAGGAACACAATAATGTGGCTTCGCTCCACGATCTTAGGATCCTTTGTTCCATTTGACGATAACATCAATTTCCACAAGACCATCGTCGAAGCCATTGCTGTCGGTATCATGCTTCTAGTTCCGGATCATATAAGCTGCGATTTTATTATAATTACAAATTGCGATGAAGAATCATATAATCTTTATCTTAGAGAATATTTTGGCAGTAAAAAGACAAATTACGAAGCGCAGTAGGCATTACGGGTGTTTGCATGGTCGCCCTTATGGATATTGCCTTCGTACTTGCGACCTCCTGGTTTAGAAGAAGTGCAGTGAAACTTCCTCGGCAATTTGATAAACCAACCAGATTCAACGCTTCCTGGTATTCGCATCATGCATTTGTCATGATTTACTCGCTTCTCATTGTCCATTCCATTTGTTTATTTTCTTCATGCGAGAGTGGAGGGAAAAAACTATTTGGATGTATATTTATGTTCCGGTGCTTCTATATTGTGGCGAACGCACACTCAGAACATTCAGAGCAGGGAATTATACTGTCAATATTGTCAAGGCGATAGTTTATCGCGGAAACGTCCTGGATGTACATGTGTCAAAGCTGCAGGCTTCGACTACAGGAGAGGAATGTATTTATTTCTACAGTGCCCCGAGATCTCGTCGTTCAAATGGCATCCATTTTCGATCACCTCTGCTCACGATGAACACATTAGCATGCATATCTGAACAGTTGGAAACTGGAGGGTGTGAGTGTAGCATGCGGGAAAGAAACGAGGTGCATCAAGTGGAACCTGCACCGTGCTATTAAAAGGAAATGGTTACTATGAAATCAATCCACTGGTGCACAGGCTCCATTCGTTTTAGCTATATATTTAAATATTGTTTGTCGGCGAGCGAATCCAGTAAAGTGAGCACCCATGGTTGTGGCTGGTTTTGCTACACAGACAGAGAGCCGTGATGAGTTTTGTCAGGAATCCCTTAAAGTGAGTGCCCATGGTTATGGGCGAAAGTGATACAGACCGCAGCTTCCAAGTGTCAAGGAAGGAATGACGAATTTTCAAATGATTAGTAACGGTCCGAGGAGCTGGAAGATGTGCCTGGCAGTTGCAGGAGTCCAGAAGACAAACCGTTTCAGATTCCTGGAACACAAAGAGTTTCAGATCTTTCGTTTAAAAGATAGATGTATGTAACAGCGAAGAGGGGGTGGATGAGTACAGCGCTGAGGGAAAACCTCTGTGAAGAGGGGTTCCATTGTATTGCTGAGTTATTTTGTAAGCCATTAATGGAGTAATAATGATGATTTTTTCCTTGTGACTGTGAGATTCATCACGGTTGATTTCTTTCATCATGTTTTCCTCTTTTTCAGCTGTGTTAAATCTGTTTGGAATTCATTTGATATGCTCCTTACTCACAGTTGATGTGTTATCATTTGCATAATGTTATTTCTTCCTTATTTCGCCACAACTGCGTTTCATTTCGTTTTCTTCTCACTGATGTGTTTTGTTATACTTTAGTACGACCACTACTATAACGAATGGATTATGGTTTTCTGTATTTGTTTATTGTCTTTCCTCTGCACCAGCTATCAGCGGGTGTAAGACCAATCTGCATTTCCGAAATTCTGCATATATCCTCTGCTACATCGGCCTTTCCTTTTTCTTTCCGCTACCACATCAACAATCAAAGTGATGAAAGATAGACTTACTTTGTCTCACTTTCCGCAAGTTAAATGTTTTCTGCTATTGTCTCCTTTCTTCGGTTTTCATTTGACTCCATGCCCAATGGACCGTTTCCCTGGTTTAACCCTCAAACTCCAAAAATCCAAGACCATCATTCACCCATAAATCTGCCCACCTTTTTCACGCTTATTCAAAATCATATTATGACATTGTTCGAGAGATCCCTCTCGGGTTGGAAGGGGCAGCTTCTAATCCAAAGTGGTTCGAGATTGCCTCGGGATTGATTTGTTGCAACCCATTTCAGTTCTGAGTGTCAACACTAGCTATGATGTTGAAAATAGCACAACATCTGTCCTACCTCATCCCACATGTCTATTTATCAATTCCCTTCATTATTCCCTTTCCTTATTTTAAAAGTATGTTAATTGTATAATAATGTTAATATTTTCTCCCAAAAAAATAAATCATTAATGGTCTGATATTATTTCAACAAAAATCATGTGTCATTTAATATGGCATTTTATCATGAGAAAACATAATTGTATATCAATAACCCATATGCTTCGTGCCTAATGTTAGAATTTGGGGCTATGTAAGTACATATTTGGGACCTTAACCAATATGCAAATGTATCACTCTCAAAGTCACACTTACCAATTGGTAAATTATAGATTTCTAAATTACTAACATGAAAGACTCTTCATGAGTGACTAATGGATCATTAATGATTTGAAGTTGGGACTATGAACATATAGATTGGGACCTTAACTAATACATCAACACATAACTTTAAAAATCATGGATCAGTAATTGACAAGTTACTCACTTTTAAATAATTAATATGCAAGACTCACTATAATCCATTAATGTACCAATTATTTGAAATTGGTAATATGGAATTATATAGTCTTAGATAGCAATCATTTTGTCTAAAAAATAAATGAAAATGCTTTGTACAACTTGAGTGGGATTAATAGTTAAGAACATGTGTTTATTCCTTGGAGGTCATAGGTTCAAATCCAAAGGAGGGTAGAGTATGTTACACCTCTGTAGAATTTAGCAGTCAATTCACTGCATGGAGTGGATCCCTTGTCCCACAAACAAGGGGGTCTCATACACAAATTTGGTGTTTGGCTTGGTTGTGACCCTAAAATTAGATTACTATTATTATAACAATGAACCAAACCTTATAAACCAATAAAAGGTACATAAGGTTAGTAGAAAAGTGATGGGTAAAGAATGCATTGAAAATGAAGAATTTAAATTAAATAAGGTTTTAATTTTAACATTAAATCCATTTAGATTAAATAATTGTTTTATTCAAATCAATTATTTACAGGTTTATAAAAATATTATCACAAAACATATTTAACTTTATCCATAAAATTTATATTAAATATGATTAGTGTAAATCCATCTTAATTTTAAATTTATTAAATATTAAAATAAATTAAATAAATCTAAAATCCATGATATATATTTATTATAAATACCTCCTATCACACGATGAAGAACTGTGTTCACTATATATGTTTATATCCATCCTCTAGGAAAGTTCAGTAGATAATGCATAGGAAATGATGAATGCACAACCTATTTCCTAGAGACGTGACCTGACACAACAATACAATTTTCACTTTGTCTCTAGTGTTGTGATGAGGATTTGACTTTTAACCTCCATATAGAGGAAATCAACACCATTCCTCCCATCCCTTCCCACTTTAAGTTTTGAATTAACCTCTCTTATAATATGTTGTGAATATCGAATATCTTAATATTTTCTTTTGTGGGGTCTTGTTTTGTGATCTGTTTTATCATCAATAATATTGTACCAACATATATCATGCTTTAGCATAAATGGTTCTTAATGAGTTAGAAATTGACATAAAGTGTTATTGATGAAGTCACATTAAGAAAACATCACCTTAAAATTTTGTCGAAATAAAAAAGCACCTTAAAAAATTGTATAAATATAAGTTTATAGTTTTACTCATTGTATAAAATTGTAGAATCACACAAATTTATTAACATAACATAATGTTTATTGCACTAGACAACTTCAACACATGAGAGGAAGGAAATTGGCATTAGTTGGTGTTGCAATTCAAATGTGTAATTCCAAAGTTCAATCACATAAATATACAAGATACCTTGATACATTCACCTTTTCCATACTCAAATATCTAAACTTAGCATAGGTGCACTTGGATGGATGGATAATTCACTCATTCTGATATATGGGATTCCAACAATCATGAAATATTGTTCCATTCTCTTTGTATCATCTTATTTATAACATTTGTCTATGTGTAATTCAATACATGAATAGATGGGAAATGAATCAATTTGTATTCATTTAGTAGAATATATATGTATCGTTCTAAAATTGTAAACAACTAGGTTATAGTCTATTGATGAGTTAGTAATGGATTGATAATTGTGTTGTAAGTTTCATGTCGTTCATATTTAATGTAAAAATTCACTTCATTAATGGAAATTTGAAGTTGAGATTCTACCCCTATTACTACATCAATTTGTATGTTTGATTTATGAGTATCACATTTGCCTCAATTAATTAACAACATAGACGATGAATATAAAGATCACGACCATGACAATGGGTATGTTGGGAGTTTCATGCATGACATTAATTCGAGAAAATTAAAACAAAACAAGGACAAGATCGGATATATAGAGTGGGTGTGTGAGCCATATTTGAGTCTGGAAACCCTCACATATCATCAAGGCATGTGAACATTATATTCATGTCAAATTTCAATCCATACAGAAACAGTTTGAAAAAATTTCAACGTTGGCCCCATTCACAGGTCACTTTTTCTCATGTCTAGCCCTAGTACAATGCCTTTTAGTTGTTTCCTTTAAAATTCGTTCGAGACGCATGTCCCCACATCTAGTACTACAAGGGCATGCAATAACATCGATAAAGAAGTACTTGATAAATTTCACAAGCTTCATCAGTTATTTCTTGTCTTTGTTTTTTTCTCTCATCTAAGTATTTTTTCACTCCGTAAAGAATATTAGTATGAAATCATTATTTAAATATGAAATATCATATATATCCTTCTTATTTTCACCAAAATCATGGGCCTAATTGGAATTATGTTGGTTTTGAATGACATAAACGATGAATATAAAGAGCATGACCATGGTGATGGGCATGTTGGGAGTTCCATGCATGACATTAATCTGAGAAATTTCAAACAAAACGAGGATGAGATCGGATATAAAGAGTGGGTGTGTGAGTCATATTTGAGTCTAGAAACCCTCCCATATCATCAAGTCATGCGAACAGTCTATCCATGTCAAATTGCAGTGCATATAGAAACAATTTGAAAAAATTTCAACGTTGGCCCCATTCATAGGTCATTGTTGCCCATGTCTAGTCCTAGTACAATGTCTTTTAGTTGTTTCATTTAAAATTAATTCGAGATGTATGTCCCTACATCTAGTACTGCAAGGGAATTCAATAACATTGATAAATAAGTACGTTATAAATTGCACAAGCTTCATCAGTTATTTCTTATCTTTGTTTTTTTCTCTCATCTAAGTACTTTTTTGCTCCATAAAGAATATTAGTATGAAATCATTATTTAAATATGAATTCTCATATAGCACCTTATTATTGCCACCAAAATCATGGGCCTAATTTTCATGATGTTGGTTTTGAATGATACGGACGATGAATATAAAGAGCACGACCATTATGATTGGTATGTTGGGAGTTCCATGCATGACATTAATCTGAGAAAGTTCAAATGAAACGAGGACGAGATCAAATACATAGATTGGGTATGTGAGTCATATTTGAGTCTAGAAACCCTCCCATATCATCAATTTTTGGATGTATGGGCAAACGCGGTTTCTACCTTAGTTTTTCAACAAAAACCTAGAAACCTTCGGCCCCTCTGGTAAACCAAAAGGCAAAATTACGCACAAAGTGCACAACGCAGTCTCACCCGAGATGGATTATGGGTGATTGCATGACCCAAGTGTCTGTAATCATGGAAGGGATGGAACTCATGGGAATGTTAGGCACATTTACCCTTCTACTTCAAAATTCATCAAATATATTATTTTACCCATTCAATAACATTCATTCTGCAGAAAACATCATGATATTTTATTGTGCATTATAAATAAACTTCAATAGATTCATGGATTCATTCAACATAAAATCATATCAAAGAAACACATCAAAGAATCTCACATAAAGACACCATATTTTACCGTGGTTCACCCCCCCCTAGGATACGTCCATGGACATCTTATGCTTCTTATTATTATTCATCAAAACAGGGTGTTGCATGCATTACATCAAAAGTATATAAATGGTGAGGTTGAACAACATCACACCGAAGTCCAAAACTTGTAGCCTGACCCTCTGTTACACTCCATAAGTCTCCATTAACTCCTCAACTATCCAACCAAAACCTAGTATTGCTACTCAAAACTTAGAACTGTTCTCAAAAGGACTTATCAACATACTCAAAAGATCAAGCTCTCATATTTTCCTCATACATCCTCTATGTCTATTACAAAAATGGGTAAAAATCCTTACATCATACTCCAAAACCCTAATTCTAAGTGGACACAACTTTTCCACATTCTAACTGCCTTCGTGCTATAATCCATAATTTCATCGCGTTGATTTTCCTTTGTTCTCGTCGCACACTGTTTCCTTGTTACATTTTTGCTTGTTTTTTGCAATGTATCTCAAACCTTACCCCAAAATTTCCTGCTCCAAAATCAAGGCATGAAAACAGTCTATCCATGTCAAATTTTAGTGCATACAGAAACAGTTTGAAAAAATTTCAACGTTGGCCCCATTCACAAGTCACTTTTGCCCATGTTTAGCCCTAGTACAATGTATTTTAGTTGTTTCCTTTAAAATTCGTTCAAGACGCACGTCCCCACATCTAGTACTGCAAGGGCATGCAATAACGTCAATAAAGAAGTACTTGATAAATTGCACAAGCTTCATCAGTTATTTCTTGTCTTTTTTTTTTTGCTCTCATCTAAGTACATTTTCACTCCATAAAGAATATTAGTACGAAATCCTTATTTAAATACGAAATATCATATATAGCCTTATTCTTTCCAACAACATCATGGGCCTAATTGGCATGATGTTTTTTTTTAACAACATAAACGATGAATATAAAGAGAACGACCATGACGATCGGTATGTTGGGAGTTCCATCCATGACATTAATCTGTGAAAGTTCAAACAAAATGAGGGTGAGATTGGATATATAGAGTGGGTGTGTGAGTCATATTTGAGTCTGGAAACCCTACCATATCATCAAGGCATGAAAATAGTCTATCCATGTCAAATTTCAATGCATACAGAAACAGTTTGAAAAAATTTCAACTTTGGCCCCATTCACAGGTCATAGTTGCCCATGTCTAGTCCTAGTACAATGACATTTAGTTGTTTCGATTAAAATTCATTCAAGATGCATGTTCCTGCATCTAGTACTACAAGCGCATGCAATAACATCGATAAAGAATTACTTGTAAAATTGCACAAGATTCATCATTTCTTTCTTGTCTTTGTTTTCTGCTCTCATCTAAGTACTTTTTTTATCCATAAAGAATATTAGTAAAAAATCATTATTTAAATACAAATTATCATCTAGCGCCTTCTTCTTGTGATCTAGGTGGATATCAGTGGCCACCCACCTTTTCCGACTGGCTCAAAACTATTTTCTGACAATTTTGGCAATTTACTATTTTTAGCAGGTTTTAACTTCCGGGGCCATTTTGAGGGCCTAAATGAAGGTTTTTCGAGATATAGGCTCTCAATTATATCCGAAGGCATGAATTATCCCCCAAAATTAATCTCCTCGACGATACCTTTCCAACGAGCTATCATACGCATAAAACGGAGATCGTATGCAAAAGTTACGACCCCGGGAAGTTGATGTACTAACTTACCCAAACGGGGCCCACATGACTTTTGGCACTTCATCTTCTAGGATTAGGTTTTTGGATGTCTACGAATTTTGGCATTCCCGTTTATTGTAAAAGGGCCTTCAGAGCCTCATTGTAATCATCTTCTTGTGAATGCGAGTAGTCGTCACATCTCTTCTCAGAGATAAGCTACCACCATTCTAGCGAGTCTTTCACTCTGTACTTTTACAGTCTCTGTACATTTCTCTGATTAATAGAAATCGTGTATTACTATATATCTGTGTTTATGGTTGCATCT